>WTXH01000203.1:0-65775 GCA_022376555.1 Russula compacta
ACTAAATGAATGGACAATTTGTAACTGATACCCATTACCACTGATCCCCAAATTAATTGTGAAAGTACAAGAGCTAAGCTGTTCACCAAGTTCGACATTTTGGGGATACAACAACATCTGCATCAAAAAGGGAGATGAATGGAAAGCTGCATTCATCACAAATCAAGGGCTGTTTGAACCTACTGTAATGTTCTTCAGGCTGACAAACTTGCCAGCTACCTTTCAAATGATGATGAATGCAATTTTCACAGAAAAATAGCAAAGGATGGCTCATTGTATACATATGGATCTCCTCATTGCAACCAAAGATGACCCTGAATTACATGAAAAATGTGTACATCAAGTTCTGGCTAAACTAAAAACAATGACCTGTACCTCAAACCAGGAAAATGCATCTTTGAACAACGAAGGGTTGAATTTCTAGGTGGATACTAGAAGGAGAAACCATACAGATGGATCTAGCCAAGGTAAAAGGCATCGCTGACTGGCCATGGCCACAAATGGTCAAAGACATTCGAGCATTCTTAGGTTTCACAGGGTTCTACCAATACTTTATACCTAATTACTCCCTCATAGTGCGACTGCTCATTCAACTAACCAAAAAGAATGCCCCATTCATGTGGGATCACAATTGCAAAAATGCTTTCGAACGACTGAAAATGCTAATGTGCAACAAACTGATCCTTCATCAACCAGACTATTCCAAAGCCTTCTTTCTTGCAACTGACATGTCAGCATATGGTGTGGCACCATACTCTCACAGGAGGGAGAAACCAACCCACGAACCCTGAAACCAATGCTATGTCCTATCACATACTACTCCAACACCTTCACCCCAACTGAACGCAACTATGACATATATGAAAGAGAATTCTTGGGAGTACTGAAAGCTCTCAAACACTTCTGCCCACATGTAGCAGCAATGGAAATCCCAGTCACCATCCTCACTGACCATGCCAATCTGATGCATTGGAAAACCCCCTGAAAGGTAACAGAAGAGTAGCTTGATGGTTTGCAGAAATTCAAGACTACAATCTGATCATCAAGCATGTACCTGGAAAATTTCACACTGCCCCTGACATGCTATCCAGACCACCAGGAATGAATTGTGGCACTGATGATAACTCAGACCTAACTCTTCTTCCCCCATCTATGTTCATCGCAAATGTCATGTTGCCAATGAACTCGCTCAAGCAAAGAGTACGAGAAGCACAACAACAACATACAGGAGAAATGGAACTGTGGTGTGACTTACATGAAATGTGAAAACTCCCAGAAGGATATGTGAAGGGGTGGAGACTAGTGGTACCATCAGGACTACAGCTAAGACACAATATCCTATCTCATTTTCATGACTCACCAACAGCAGGACATCCTGGACAAGATAACACCAAAGCCCTCATTACCCAATATTATTGGTGGCCGGGTGTAACCACCTGGGTGGAACAATACATAGAGGGGTGTGCACAATGCCAGCAACACAAAATTCACACCATGAAAAAGAAAACTCTGACTTATCATATCCCTGGGGACCCCTTGAAACACCCTTTCAATATCATTACCCTAGACCTCATTACCCAACTACCAAAGGCAGATGGAAAAGATGCCATTCTAACCATTGTTGACCAAGGATGCTCTTGAGCAGTGATATTCATCCCATGCACTACCACAATTATGGGTGAAGGAGTGGCACAGTTATACCTCCAACACCTCTTTCCGTGGTTCAGAACCCCCTCTAAAGTAATCTCAGATCAAGATCCCTGCTTCACATCCAACTTTACATGAGCTCTTATGACCAAGCTGAAGATTGAACGGAACATAAGCACCGCATTCCACCCCCAAACAGACAGACTCACGGAAAGGAAAAACCAATGGGTCAAACAATACCTTCAGCTCTATACGTCAGCCAGACAAGATGACTGGGCAGAGCTACTGCCGATCACAACATTTGTCCACAACTGATGGCCAAATGCCACAACCAAGCTAAGTCCCCACAAAGTTATCTTAGGATACTGCCCCAGTGCTGCTGAGGAACCAATACTCATCACCAATAGTGAAGCAATGGAAGAAAGACATGAACAAGCCAAACAACACAGAGAAGCAGCAGTTCAAGCTCTCAATGAAATCACAAAGATATCCCACCAAACCAATATCAGATAGGAGAACAAGTTTGGCTTGAAGCAAAACATCTGTTGTTGCCTTACACATCCATCAAACTCACCCCCAAGCGACATGGACCATTCACAATAATAGAAGAAATCTTGCCAGTAGCCTACCAACTACAATTACCAAAGGCCTGGACCATCCATGACGTGTTTCACAGTTCATTACTCACCTGTTACAAAGAAACAGAGGAACACAGGATCAATTACCAGCACCCACTACCAGAGCTGATTGATAATGCTGAGGAATACGAAGTGGATCAAATTATCAATCACAGGCACCATGGGAGAAGACATCAGCTACAATACCTCATCAGATGGAAGGGTTACTCAGCTGCTGATGATACCTGGGAGCCAGCTGACCAAGTACATGCCCCAGTCTTAGTCACCCACTATCACTGACGACATCCATTGAATAAGAATGATGAGCATAAAGAGGCTGGACAAAGCAATGGGTCAGATCAACCACCTCTCATACTTTCGCCCCTTTGCAACCACAGCCAGCATGTCATCCCCTCTCTCCGTTCCATCTTACATCACAGCCAGCCCCAGCAGTTGTGAAGAACCTCTTCCGATCCCACCTCCAAAAAGCCACAATGAAGATGAAGCAGTCAACACTCTCATAGTGCCTACAGAAGTGGTGGCCTCATTGGCTGAATTCAGTGAGTTCCAATTATCCCCATGCACCATCTATGCTGCTCTCAAGGGGAATGACCCCACTAGGGATCAACTCATCACCATCGCCAAAGGCCTGGCCAGCGTTGTGCGCAAAAATGAAGAGGTCACACAACAAAATCAAGCACAACTCACCACACTCAAAGAACAAGCAAGCGCTCTGGCAGAGCATGAAGCAAATGTGGCTCGCTTGGAAGTGACCTACAAGCATTGGCGCAACAACCAGCTCACAGCCGACAAGGAAGATCTGAGGGTACCTGAAGGGTATGAAGAGAACGAAGGGCAAGTGCCCAATTTCTTCATTCCCATCACTGACAGTGCTTACACCATCCATGCATGCACCACGTACATTAAACGCAATGGGAAGTACTGTCTTGGCACCACCAGGAAGGGGGAAGCTGTCTATCACCACAAACTATTCACCCCCAGCCGAATCACGCTCAAAGAAGAAGGCAAGTACCCTCACTGGTTCTTCAAAGCACTCACTGAACCCGCCACCTATGATGCAATGCTGTGTTACGCCCATAAGCCCAGGGAAGATTGGGGCACAGCAGCTGAGCTTCAAAGATATCATGAGACCATCACTGATCTTACAGGGGTGCACATTGAAATACACGAGCTGCAGGGATGCCTCGACACCCTCCACTATCAAGAAGAACAATGCCATCGCCACCTCCTTGCTTCACACAAGTACGAGAGCTACACTCTCTTTTGCAAACTTAGGGATGAACCCCTCCTCAAAGGTGACCAAGGACGTAAGTTCTCATCCATCCCTAACAGCTCACACCGCAGTGCAGCTCGATTCTAAACTAAGTGTCACGCTGGACGGAGCGTGGCGGTTCTGTCGATGTTTCTGTCTGGCAGCCTCCTTGGCTGTTCGTTCTATTGCTATGAGGGGTAGGGCGTCTGGCCTGTCTCTGTCCTTCTGTTGTAAGTGTAGGATGATATCTGCGTCGGTGACTGTCGTCTTGGTCATCTTCTGTGGAGTTCTAACGCCTTGTTAGAACGGCTGTGGGTAGTGGCGGTGCTGGCTGCTGTCGTTCCCTATCTCCTGAAGGAGGAAGGGGATCTAGATGCGAAGGAGTCGATTTGGATACTCAAGATGAGTGTCCAAAGGAAGGGATGTCTGGAGTGCTGATACGCCTTGTATTGCACTTAGTTCGTTGGTATGCCACTAAGGTCGTGAATGGAAGGAGCGGCTCCTTCCTGCTGGGGATTCTGGTGCAGATAGGGTAGTTCTATAGAGCACTGAGAGGTCCGTTACTCAGTGACCTTCGTCTGTCTGAAGCAAAGAAAGGCAACGCCTTTCTGAGTGCTTAACGTATGTGTCGGAGTTCAAAGAGTTCCTAACTGGGACTCGGTTTACTATATATGGTAAATTAAGTGAAACGCGTCACTAAGTCGCTTAGCAGACCCTAGGGTACGTTCTAGGGCGCAAGTGGGAGGGAAAAGGGGCTGGGAAGCTTTGGATCACTCGGAGGGTTGCTCTGAGAATGTCTAGGATTCACAAGAGACCAAGCTTAAGGCTTTGGTCCCCTTCTATGAGCGTATTTATACACAAGTATCTAGGTGGAGTCATCGGCAGTCTATGACGCGTTTCAGCGGCAGTAAGGCCACGAAACTCGTCGGCATATTA
This sequence comes from Russula compacta, assembly GCA_022376555.1. Taxonomy (NCBI): domain Eukaryota; kingdom Fungi; phylum Basidiomycota; class Agaricomycetes; order Russulales; family Russulaceae; genus Russula; species Russula compacta. Next base: position 4,474 of record WTXH01000203.1, read on the forward strand.
GTGTAAGTAATCTAGTAATGAGCCGAGGCAACACAACAGCAGAAGGGATCGGCAGGAGTGTAATAGCGGTATGGTAAGGTAAGGAGGGGGAAGTGGTGACGACTCCGGCCGAGCTGTGGGAAATATGTACGTATAAGGCAAGTATATTAGTAAGCGTAAGCGTCCCAATAGTCCACCATGACACTAAGGGTGATGTCACAGAGCAGCTTGCATAGGGGCAAGAGAACCACTGTTGACATGTGAAGTGTACATTTGACCCCTAGGTGTGGTAGGCCTGTCTAGGCCTAGGGATTAGTGATATGGGTTGGACCTTGTAGTTATCCAGTGTGTCAGCGTCCTTGTATCTCTGTCAGAATAACAGTAAGCTGAGTAGCCTGAATAAGGCTGTAGTCAGCAGTAGTTAGTCATGTACTTTGTAGTATTTGTATGCAAGCACATGCAGAGACTCAACTTTAAGTTGAGTCTCCTGTCTATTGGAGTAGTGACTTCGTTTCATCACCTGAAGGAGCAGCTGTGGCTTGTTTCACTCTCCTAAGTTTTCTCTGCCTATTCTTTTGCATCACACGAACTGCAACCATGCCGGGAGTCAGCTCCAATTCCAGTACTATCAACAGTTTGCTACAAACAGACAAAAGCTACTTCTTACTGACTGTTGTCGAAGCAACTGAGGAGGCATCCTTGGTATACAAATAGATATGTGGAACTAGATGTGTCTGAGTGTCACTGCTCACGCTGGTGATAACAGGGGTGTCCATTCGTGACATCACACAATCATTTTGGCAAAACGAAAATGTGTGATGTGTGATGTGTGATGCATGATGCATGTGACCTGATGTATGTGATGGGTGATAGGCAGGAATAGGAATTCTCAGATTCTTGGGAGTTCCCCATGTTTCTCTTGACTATCATCATGCAAACACACACCATGGCAAGAAAGGAGAATAGCAGGAAGACATTTGCAACTCCAAATTTGCAACTCCACTGCTGACCATGATGACAACTAAGAGGCGAGCTCACAGTCACATGCATCATGCATCACGCATCACACATCATGCATCATGCATTTTCGTTTTGCCAAAATGATTGTGTGATGTCACAAATGGACACCCCTGTCATGCATGTGATCTCCAGAAAACCCTGAAGCAAAATGTTTGAGGATTTTCCTGGGATTTTCCCATTGCTGTCCAGGGCCTAAGTGTATATACAGTCAGTAAGAAATGGAAGGAAATGAGTAGGGTGCTCAAATAATGTGAACCTGAGATAAGTCATATAGCTGAATTTTAAGAATGATAAGAAGCAGGGGTTTGGGGGCACAGCCCCCAACAAGGTGGAGGCCATGCTGTAGGCATGGACATACCCTAGTTATACACAGAATAAACAACTTAGCAGTGACAAATAAAGTGGCTGAGTGTGAAAAAAAAATATTGTCATACCTTATTTAATTTTATGGCCCTTTTTTTTCGAAATATAACACTTATCATATAAAAAAAATTAAGCTACTTTGAGCATGTGACTTAGCCACGTTCTGGGAACATGGTATTTCGGTTGAAACCGAGTGCGGGGTTCATTTTTCCACGTGTTTGTCACGTGATTAGATGCGAAATTAGGCCAACTGGCAACGCCGCAGCGGGCCGGCCCGGGAATACGCCTCTGCCTCTTCTCTGATAATCGAGTTCGGGTTCGCCCATAGCCAGCGCAATGCCGTCCCAAACAAGTTCGGTAGTTACCACATCAGTCATCGTATGCATCATCGTCAGCGTGGCCCTGCCAGAGTTATTGACAACCCTGGCAGGGTCGTACAAGCATTATAGCGATCTGATGCTAGTGATGAACTCTACCCACCCAGCAGCCTGAGCTTGAGGTATGCGCCGCGTCCTAGCGCCACGGTGCCTGTTGCCCCAATATCCTTGCTATTCACGTCCGCTACTGTCATATCACCCACCAACCAGTGTAGATCATACGAGTACTGGTAATATCAAATAAGATCTGAGCCCCTGGACACTATGACAATAATTTGCATTTGATCACTATGTTATCAATCTTGCCTCATTGAAGGTAAATCCTGGTGTTTCTGTTGCAAACTGTAGAGTTGGGTGAGAGCTCGCAGACGCGTGGAGTGTTGTCTGCAAGGACAATGGTAAACTCAGTGTCGCGCGTACGGCATGATAACTGTGTATATTTACCTGCAAGGACAATGGTAAACTACTGTGTGTGTGTATTGGTATAGTGCTGGTAATACTAGATAAGCTGCTCACCTCAGTGTCGCGTGTGCGCCACGGCACGATAACTAAGGTGACCTGCGTGCTCCGTTGTCCAATATTTACAGTACCTACAACGGGCTTATGGCCCCAATGCTACAGTAAGAACTAGTTAGGTACATGAGCTATCTACTGAATGCCCGTAACACGGGTGGCGCCGTCTGTGTAGAGTCTACGTGTTTGATACTAAGGTCGTCTATCTGTAACTGCTAACAGAGTGTCTAAGTACTACATGACGTGTCCGTTCCAATCCGGCGCTCTGACACTCCGAGGCCGAATTTCAACTTCCCACGGTATATCTACGTATATCTACACAACCCTGACACAAGCTTTAGTCTCCCAGGACGACACAGTATCGATTGGATAGTAAGGCAATCCCATCATATCCATCAACGTTTGAGGTATAGATGCGCTCGATAATTGTTCTCGCACATTAAGGCACCGCATGTTGCTGATCCGTTGGCGTGGACAACGTCTCCATAGGGCATTGATACAGATCCATGGTTATTGCTATTAGTCCCTCATATAATCTACTGGCAGAGGTTTCATATATAAGCTATGCTCCCGTATTGCAGTAATACTTCACCAACGAAGTCGTGCACCTGGTACTGCTTGCGCTTGCTTGCTGTTCTTGCAATGTCCTCGGTCCAAATCGATCTTGGCCCAAATCCGGCGGAATATATGTGAGTGACTTTCTCTCAAACACGCTCTTCGTTCATTAATGCGCACGTACTTATCTTAGATGGATCAACTCCCTCATTAGCTTCTCAGCCACAGGTGAGCTTACTGCTTGACGGTCTCGAAGTCGAACTCAGCGTACTTTCTATTTGTTGATTTCTAGTGATGTTGTATTACGAGTATATGCTCACACTATCCCGGGAAATCCAATTCCTGTGGCCACCCCACAACAAACTAGGGTGGTTTACGTTTGCTTGCCTTCTCAATCGCTATCTTCCCCTATTCGGACACATTCCAATTTTCCTACCATACCTGATTACAGCGAGCTCAGACGTACGTCCGTCGTTCTGATTTAAGTCAACTGCACCTAATCCCTGACCGACTACAGTTGTAAGTTACCCCAATGTGCACGTTCGGATGCCAAAATACTCATCTGGGTGCTCATTTGATTGTAGCTGCGAGGGCCTACACGTATACGATGAGTGGTTTGTGACGCTCATGCAGGCCCAGGCTAGCAGTACGTCCCAAGCGCTTTGGTCATATGCCTCTTGCCTCGACTTAACAATCTACACAACGGAGTTCTCGTCCTGCCCCGCGTCTACGGTCTATACGACCGAAGTCGCTGCGTCCTAGGTGTTCTCGTGTTCTCCTTTGTAATTACGACTGGCGCTGCAGCCGTATGTCTTTTCCCTCAGACCTCCAAGTAAGCGTACGCATTTCTCACCATCTTTCTACCCCGAAGTGGAACCTTTCCGCAAGCCATCATGCAGGCGGTGAAGCAATCCCGGTTAAATCGAGTTTTCCAGGATGTGCCGAATACATGCCACGTATAGGGTAAGTGGTTGATTATGTATGTGATTCGCCATTCAATACGACTGCCTCAGGGGTCGATGTAAGTTACTATACTAGTAGGTAACATCCCTACCGTGGCTTCAATGATTTTATCGAGCAGTTTCTGCAATCCCGTGGATGGGCCTCCTGCTTTATGACTGTGTCGTATTCTGCCTGACTCTATACAAGGCTTTTACGATGGGGAGTGCCATAAGGCTATTAAACGTGATTGTCCGTGACGGTAGGTCGAGTTCAGTGGGTAATACTTCACGCACTGAAGTTCATCACCCATCCCAGGAACCATGTACTTCTCGTACGAGTCATTCTGTTTATTTGCCGATAAGACATAGACGATGATTCCGAACAGGGCACTTTTCATCATCAATCTAGTGAATATTTTGATCCTTTGGGTGCGCCAAGATTGCTTTTGTCAGCTTTCTGATGTTCAACCTATGTCTACAACCTCTTAGTTTTCCCAAGTTTGTTATTATGCGTTCCAATGTCTGTGGTCGAGCCTCACCTTCAGCCACCTTGTTCCCCCAAACTAGCCGTTGCTAAGGACATCCGCCACGATAGTCACGAATGTGTTCGTTCGTCTCGATACTGGCGTTATTTATCACATACTGATCGTTGGTGTCCAGGCTTTCGACCACCCTTGTATCCCGCCTCGTGCTGAATCTCCGTGAACGAAACTCGTCTCTTTCGGGTCTACCGACGTCTATAGAAACGGAGCGGAGATTCCAGGCGGGCCTGCCAGTGGCGGGGAAGTCTGTGATATCAGTTGAAAATCTCTCATTCGTTCGACCGAACGGATCAGTGTGCCAAACGACCACAATGGGTACCACTTAGAGTCCCGTTAGTCTCGGGACACGGATGCAAAAGTACGTCATGGAGGGGCACCTCTTGTGGGCATGACGTTCTCTGGTGTTCATTGATAGGAGTAGTCAACAGGCCGATCTGAGAGATTTTGGTCTCAATGGAGCAGTACCGCGACAAGTGGCAATTATTCATAGATAAAGGGTACGATCCATAGAGTATATGACTGTACAGCATACAATGAAGCCATGCTTTTCCGCGCGTATAAATTGCACTTCATCGCCCTCGCGATAACTTTCCCTGACCAAAAACCCAGAACACCAGCCAACTTGACCTCAATGCATCACGCAACGTGCGGCCGCCAATTATTCACTATCGATGTAGCGGCAGGCCCAGCATCCGGCATCAGTAAACGGGAGTGTATCAGCCAACGGCGGCTCCGAGTCGCTTGCCGCGGGGGCGAGCTCAATGCGAAAGTCATTGCCGCCATTGTTGTCCCACCACTCTCCAACGCCCGGCACTGCGAAGCGCACGGCCAAGAGCAGCGTGCGCGCCGGCGAAGCTCCAGGCCGCGCATGCAACTCGAGCGAGATGGTGAACGCGAATCGGTCCCACGGGCCGTCGTCCGAGTCGGGTGCAGACTCGGAGGAACCGACAAACCACGCGTGCGCCTCGGAAACGGTCGTCCAGCCGTCGAGGGTGAAACGCGCGGCGACGACTCGCACCTTCTCACAGGTGATGTTGCGGACACGCACAGTGCCGCGGAGCAGAGGAGGCCGCGCGGGAGGAGGGAGATGGACTCGAGGTGGACGTTGGAGCACGGCGGGGTGTGTGGCGATGGGACCGGTGATATGTCTGTGACTTTGAGCAGCTCCGGCACTGGCACTGGCACTGGCACTGCGGCCGCAACGTGCTGTGGCAATGACGTCTCTTCGGGGTCCAGCTCGTGTCTCTACTTTGAAGTGAGCACCCCTCCAGTAATCTGTCGGGAGAATGTTTTGGCAAACACTGATTAGAATGAAAACGGAAACTCCCTATGGCCCCGAGAGCTAGAGCACTTTATTGATGACTGTTAACGCTCTATCACCTGAGGAAGTGACAGGAGGGACGAGTCGTTTAAGAGGCCTTGCCTTGGGTGGTGTGGGGGAAGAACACTGGTGGATATTGGTGAAAGCCTATTCCCAACAGAATGATCCGGAGCCAATGCAGAGCGGCGATAAATAGAAGTGAGGAAATGCAGGGGTGTTGTGGAAACTGATTGATTCAGGCGCGTTGCAATAAATACATAAGTACTTCAAGTTTTGTGTCGCCATCGGAGGTTGGTCAATCTTGCCCCACACTTGCACTGCCTGCCCGTGTCTCATGCATCATGTCAGTCGGCCGATGTTGCTTGGTCCTTTGTTCCTGGGTACGACCAGCTCTGGCCAGCTTTAGACTCGGATGATACTTCCGCATTGGCAAAGCCAGTGCCAGCCGGGGACTGGAGTACTGTTAGTGATTGTCTAGTCTGGTCTGGCTCGGCATCCGTGTGACATCCGACCGGCCCGAAGACTATGGACTACATAGGTCAATCAATCATGATCCGTCATTACCTTAACGTCTCAATAATTTGGAGCATGGACGCAAAAGACAAGGCAGGCCCGGGCACCTCTTGTAGGCATGCTGTCCCTGGCTGCATGTTGATGCAAGTAGTCAACAGGCCGATCTGGTGGAAGGATTGCGGTCTTGTTGACCAGAGCAGTTTCACAATACATGGCGACCATGCTTTGAAAGTAAAAGCGTGCAATAATACATTAGATCGATAGGTATGTAATTACTGTATAACATACAAAAACCCTCATCCTCTCCTCACATCCCGCCCGCGCACGGAAGTTGCATTCCATTGGCTTCGCCTTAACTTTCCCGTTTCCAAAAGAACGAATCATGACCACTGGCAAAACGCAGAACCCAGCCAACATCTATCCCACGTGTCAAGCGACGTGCAGTAGCAACAGATGCAACATATGGCGTCAGTAACGGGTGTGTCCGAGCCATTGTAGCCTGCACGATGCAGAGCAGAGCACGTCCCGAACTGCGGGGCAAGCGAGGACAAGGGCGTTTTCAGCGGTGTTCACAAGCAGTGCGTCGCACCTGAAGCTGAAGCCAGGGTCAGCAGCCCTGGGGGCTTCGTGCTTCCCATACTGTCAGCGATAAGCACAACGCAAAAGTCATTACCGCCATTATTGTCCCACCACTCGCCGACGCCCGGTACGACCAACTGCACCGCCAAAAGGAGGGTGCGCGACAGGGCTCCAGGCCGTGGCACGCAAAACTCGAGAGAGATGTTGAACACGAACTGGTCCCAAGTACTGTTGGCGTCGGATGATGCCACAGTGGGGCCAACGTACCCCCGCTGAGCCTCGGACGTGGTCACCCAGCGGTCGAACGTGAAGCGCACGGCAACGTGCTTCTCGTATGCGATGTTGCGGACGTGTACGATGCCGCGGAGCAGAGGGGGCCGCGCGCGGAGGAGGGAGAGCGATTCGAGCCTGACATTTGAGCACAGCAGAGTGGACGGCGAGGGATGAACGATAGGTTTGTGACTTCGAGTGGCACTGGCACTGGCACTGCCGCGACGGGCTGTGTGAATGACGCGTCCTCGAACTCGGATTCCGTCTCCGATTCAGTGTCAGAATGGGGACTGGAGATGGCACACGGTCGTTCAGTAGCGCGAAAGAACAGACGGACTCTAGTTCGCTGTCACTATCTTTGAAGCGAACACTCTTCTGACTTGACGGGAGAGTGCTTCCGCGAATAATGGGCGAAGTGGGGACAAAGGTTTCCCTTTGATCCCGAGAGCTAGCGCACCTGATGGATGACTTCAACGGCTTATTAAGTGGAGAAGTGACAGGAGGGGGTGTCGATGTAATAGTAGTGCACGAGGCTTTGCTATGAGAAGAGTGTGAGGGGAAAAACCCATTTCCGGTTGGATGATCTGATTCCAATGGAGAGGGCGATAAAGGAGGTGAGAATCTGTAGGGATGGTTTGGGATCTGATGGATTCAGGCGCGTTGCAACGAATACGTAGGGCATTTATATCGGAGGTTGAGTTGGAGGTATGGGACATGGGAGTGCGCTGCTGTGTTTCATGCCGATAGGCCATCTTTTGTTGGTCCTTGGTTCCCAAAAGTACGACGAGATAGTAGTACCACAACCACAACTAGTACATCCGTTCCTTCAGTTGGTTGCCGCAAAGCGGGATCCGAGCGAGCCCACATTTATGGAACCGTCGGTCCGGGGACGGCGATCATGCATGACGTCAAATCAACGCTTATCATCCCCGCACCCGTTCACTCGACCGTCGTCAGTAGCTGACTGGTCTGAAGCTGCCGTACTCGTACTACGCACACCAGATTGGGTCTCAGAAACTATAACCTCGGATAGATCATTGATGTATCTCAGAGTAGTAGATGCAATCTGCAGTAAATTAAAAGCATCGGCAGTTGACTTGACAGGCGCAGCCCAGTATCCTTTCTTAGCGATGAAAAAGTCACGACATACGACGGACCCTTTCCCATGAATGTTTAGCTATCTCCCCTAAAGTAAGTTCCAGCAACTACTCGGGATAGTTCTTTTATTCTTATTCTGCAAACGAGGACATGGACGATCCTTCTATTCCTCTCCTCTACACTCCCTCGGAGCGGGAGGCAACTTCAAGTCGTTTCAGCACAGCCTTTTTATCTACCGTGCTGATCCTCGTTGCCTTCAATTGCCTCAGAACTGCAGAGGCACTCCTCTCCTCTTATCAATCTCAGTTCGTCGTGAGTTCAAGTTGTTCTTGATGGACCTCTTTAGAACACTACTGATCTGGCCGCCCCAAGGCTGATCCTCCACAAACCGCTTTCACCAGTGGCGACCTTTTGAAGTGCGCCAGCTGGGGACGCTCGCCGAACGATACGCACCCTCCTCTCCCGGTTTCCTTGCCTCTTCTGTGTCGTGGGAAAGCGTAGAGTTTAATCTTCCAATCGATGCAGAAGTTCTATTTGTCGGCGCCAGGGGTTCCTTATCTTCTGGTATTGTGCGGGTCCACCAGTCACCGGAGGTGAAGGACTTGAAGGTTAGCGTGGCTGCCCACTATCATAAGAAGGAGGATCTTTCCAGTGCGAGGGTGTGCCTCGTGGAGCGTGGACTCGGAAATGGGGTCAAGGGCGTAGAGATCTTGGTGGGTCCTTATCCGTGAGACCAGACAAAACCATCGTTCATTGGACACTTCGATTGTTGCATTTCCAGACTCCATTCCGATGGATCCCACCCAGGCGGAAGGACAGCCTCTTTTTTGTAGTTGACGTCACGTTCCCATCCCCGACACACGGTAGAGTCCGCCACGTGTCAACGTTCGCAGCCGACGTTCCCGGATTCGTTTTGGATGTAGATGATCTTTCTGGCCTCAGCTTTGGTAGATTCATTCTCAAGTCGACGAATAGTCCTGTAACGGTGACCGTGAGCCGACCTTCCTCGATTATACTTGGTACCCCTCCCTTTAAGCTGTCACTTCAATAGTCGGTCACCGGAGAATCCATTGTAGCGGAAGGCAAAAACGGCAAAATTGAGGGATCGTTCAACGTCACCACACTTTTGAAGCTTTCCACCACTAATAGCCCTATCAATGTATCCCTCAATGCTCACAGCAATGTGCCAAGCGAGCCAACGGTGGTCTCCTTGAAATCTACTAATGGGTAAGGACGACAGCGCACACCCCAGTCCGTTCCGCTAACGCGTCAGCACGCGCAGTGCACTCAATTCCAACGTCTCACTATCCACCAACTCCTCTTTGGGCACAGGCGGGTACTTCCGCTTCTACACATGCACAAGCAATGCGGCCTTGGATGTTTCCTTCTCCACGGGACCACCAGACTCGCGCCTGGTCTTTGATGGAGCCACGAGGAACGCACCGGCGCATCTGGCGCTGCATCCAGCATTCGAGGGTGGCTTCCTACTCCGGACGACGCATTTCCGCCCCACGCTGCATTTGCTGCCCGGTGTCGAGGACCCGGCTGGGCGCCGGCGTGAACGCGAGGCGAACAAACGCGTCGTAGCGGGCCGTGCTATAATCGGCAACGTTTCGTGGGTGCCGTGCGAAGGATGCCCTGAGGCGGAAGGGTCCAGCTGGGCTGGCATCACTACTAGCAACGCGCCCGTTACACTCGCCCTTTGATGGCGAAGTTCCCTTATCGTTAGGGTCTCCATACGTATTACGCAACCCTGTTTACCATCTCCCTAGTGTGCCCTGCTTCCCTTTTTGTTCATGATTCGGTAACATCGGGTATACGTAGTGACCATACATTATGGCCATCTTCTGATAGAAATGTAGTCGTACCTAACCCCATGTAACTGAAATACCTACCCTATGCCAGATATATCATGACAGTTCCAAACTCATAGGAATCAAACTAGGAAAGATCAACAAGAGTACCAGGCATGCGGCAGTGTATCCATTGCCTACTATCCTCCTCTACCAAAACGCACCCCACGCACGTCCATGTAGTTCAAATCGTTTCCTGAAAGATATTGCGTGATTCCGAGTAATCTCGACCCCTGTTCACCTTCTCTTGCAGAGGCATAGCATGATTGGCGAATATCATCGCAGCAGCCGCGCGCGTCGTCCTGCGGCGTTTGATACGAGCACGCCAGAGCAACAGGCCCACCGATGCCACGATGAACGCAATGCCACTCAAGATGCCCCCAACAATTCCGCCGACGTTTCTCCCCTTGCCGTGACCATTCGTAGATGCTAATTGCGACGACGTCAGCCCCGGGACAGACGTCTGGGTCGTGGTCGGTGTCGGAAGCGGGGAGAGAGATCCTGGTCCACCAGAGGCAGCCTCGGTGTTGTCTGTGTGTTGTGGGCGGCGGCGCACATAAGTTATGAGCGATAATGATGTAGGCTTATAGATCGTGTCCTTGCCGAAATTGGGGACACACTACTCACCGCCTACTTGATATGATAAGACGGGATCCCATGTTCCCTCCTTCTGATGTGGCGTGAGAGAAATATATCAGTTTCGATACAAGGGGATGACAACAAGGGCGCAACAAGGGCGCGACTGACTGTCACATCGAGAAAAGCCCACCCCGGCACACGCGTCCCATCAGGAATGACATTTGAATACCTGTGGGAGTCACCGGACCAGAGGGCAAGGGTGAGATGTCAGGGACGAAACAAAAATCAGGGTGAGTCGAGACGAACGTTGTGGGGGTATCAATGGAAGAGCAATTGTGCGACCACATGTTCCATCTACAGATGTGCCCATCATTACGATATATTATGAGCGCGCGATTGCGAGGCACGGAAGCGAGAAGCGCAACGACGCACGAGAACCATTTGCCGCCCTGGCATGCATCACAAGCGCTCATGAGCGAGTAGACGATAGTGTTGCACTTGCACAAATCGGCGGCATCGCCTGTACCAGTCGGGCCAACGTAGGAGTCATCAGGGATCAAGTCCGGGATCGTAAACACTTTCCTCCCCCCCATCCGGGTGAGCCTGCAGAGCATGTGATGATGTTCAAGAATCGTGCGCACCTCCGTTGTCACACACGCCCTGCAAGAATGCAGCGACGGTACAAGGGCTTTGTCCGAGTGAGTTGGACGACTGGGATACAGCATTAAAACTCTCATTGGGTTTGATGACAGGGAGACGGTGCGACATACCCAAGACCACGATGGGTTGCATGTAGGGGCCACAACCTGAGCGTCTGCTACGGGTGACAGGTGTGAGGCAAGCAAAAGAATCGCCGCAAGGGAGGAGATCGTCAACATCTTGAGCGCAGAATGGAGGAGAACTTGAAGAGCAGGGCCAAGGGATCCCTCGGGATACTTCCTCTTGAGGTGTGGTATCATAATATAATAAATGCTGGCCCAAGCCAATTACGGTTACGGGTAACACTGCAGCGGCCGTCGGCAGCAGTCCAGCCCACGCTAGCGCGTTGTATCGATATCGATATCAAATTGAAGAGTTTGTCAGGTGTGCCGTAAAGTAGTGAATTTAGTGCTTCCGTGATGGATCGGGGCCAATCCTCCTTCCTGATTTGACGACAGTATGGACCATGATACTCAATCTGTCATTGTCATGGAGGCGGTTTTGTTCCCTGATAACGCTGGGTTCTTCGTGCTCAAAAGAAGGCAATCCCGGAGCATGTTTGCATACATACTTCTGATTAACATCGGCCGTCGCAGTAGTCATTCAAGTTTACCAGGATGATGTATCAGTGCGGGGACACTCACCCTCACCAGTAATCACATAACCTCTTCAGTAAATTGAGACGCAGAAACGACACGGCCTTAAAGAGATTATCCCTTGAGGTCGTTGTTCATCAGTGATGAAGCAAAATGCACAAGTGACACGGGCGTGGTCATCAAAATCACGGACACAGACACGACAACGACACTTCATAAACGGACGCCGGCCCGGGCTACCCGTGACCACGACGCCTCCACGCTGTTCTTCATGGCACACTCGCGGGCTCAGCGGGTGCGCGTAGGTAGTGGCAACGAATGCACGACGTCGAGGCCAGATGCGCGGGATCTCCACCGTCGAGTCGTGCAAGCAGAGAAACCAAGATCATGAAGACGACCCATGGCCCACATGGTCTTGCCACTAGTGTCTGACATGACAGGCGGCTTATCCCCAAATGGGTGAATACTTCCACCTGGCACCTGCCCATGCCCTTGACAGCCGAAGCAGTTATAGTATACAGGCCCGCACTTTTTCCCTCTGCAACCCAAATTTGTTCCGAATCGAATTATGATGGGCTGCGCCGCTGATACAAAAATGGGAAAAGGGAAAGGGCGCCACCCGTGGCAATTTTAGTCCTACTACTTCAAACCAGTGTGGCATCGTAGTTCGACGTTCACTCAACTGATCTCAAAAAAAATTCATGGAACTGGAAATGGGGAGTACAATTACAGTGTGCGGCAATGCGCATAGGAATCAAGATATAAGATGTGTGCTGTGAAGACAAAATAGATGGCAACCGGGGAGACGCCGTGAGACCGACAAGGCGTTCCGGTGGCGTTCCTCGCCTCCTTGACGCTCGCATGCGGCGGCCGCAATGTGCGGAGACCAAAGATAACAATACACCTATGCTTTGCCTGGCCTACATTCGCGCCAGGCGTAACACTCCAACGAGCAGAACCGTTGGATAAATCGCACAAATCGTGCTGGCTGTGCCGAATCAGAGATTGATCGATCATCGAAAACAATCAAAAGCGCCCCTATCAAGCATGGCCAAGCACCGATTGACGTAATAATGTCCTGCTGAGATGAAAAGTGCCCCTGAGTCAGGTGAGGGCGCTTGTACTGGTATGGTTTGTTAGTGGTGCGTGGTGAGCCCATGTCTTCTTTTTCGTGTACTGTAATACCTAATTATCATATTGATGCATCGAATCTAGCAGGCGCATATACTGTGCCATTTTCTAAGACGTGGCTCCTGCCACAAAGCCAGAACTGAAGGAGCCTGCGAGTGACGGATCCAGGCACGGCTGGGACGGCGGCGGTGGTACCAGACCGGCAATTGTCAAATGCGTGGCTGTGGGTAAGTGGGTAACTCATACCAGATGGTGTCGCTTATAAGGGGTTTGAATCAACTGCACACGTTTTTGAGCGCCGTGCCCAGTTTCCCCTAGTCCCCCTGCCCACCAAAATGTCAAATCTCGCTGCGCTCACGTCCCTGTTACTACTCTTTCCTGGGTTTGTGGTTGCTCAAATATTTGCTCCGAATTGCCCGACCAGCAGCTTAGTGAGTTGGGGATGGGTACGGCTTCACAAAGTATCTTTGCGGACCTCCTTTGATAGTTGACTGGGACGGCTTGTCCAGACCTTCAACAGTCTCGACCAGAATGCGTGTACAGTTGCGGCGTACTTGATGTCGACATGTAATGGGGGTTGTGAGTGCTTGTCTTGCGTGTATGGGCCTCGCTATATCATATCTCTTGCAGCTTTTACCATTAATGCGCTGCAGTCCGGGTATTCGTATACGGGACCCACCGGCGGTATCGACGATAGCAATATGTGCAAGTGCAACACAATTTCGTATTCGCTCATCAGCGCGTGCGATGCGTGCCAGGGATCAGATTGGATTAGGTTCGGTTTTCATGCACGTCCTCCGTCAATCCCTTTCATGTATTCGCTATCAGCTGGAGCAATTATTCGGCCAACTGCACAAAAACTCTGCCTCCCTCAACGTGAGATTTTTGTTCCGGGAGAATTTTGTTTTGTTATTTACATTGACGGGGTAAACGGCCCATAGGTTCCCAAGCCCTGTCCCCGCGGGAACGCGCATACCCAAGTGGGCTCTCCTTGATGTCACAGTTCGTTTGCCAAGTCTTCCTTCTCCGGCACGAACTACGAACTAACAGTGCATTCCAGGCCCAGAACAACTGGAATGCCAACGATTCGTTTGTCGCGGGTGGTAGGAACCTCTTCCTCTCCCCTCTTCCTTAGTTATCTCACACACACGTCATCAGATAGTCCTGAGCTAGGTCCTGGCGCGGTAGTCGGCCCCTCTGGCGTTTCCACCGCTGCTAGTGTAATCGGCACTGCTACTCCATCGTCATTGTCCCACGCTGGCGCTTCTCCCTCTCCGACGTCAGGGTCCGATTCTTCATCGAATGGGAGCAGTTCGAGTTCGAATGTGGGCGCCATTGCGGGCGGCGTCGCTGGGGGTATTGCAGCAGTCGCCATCGCTGGTGTTGCGGTCTTCTTCTTTCTACGACGGGGGCGTCGGCAGGCGCCGTCCACCCCGTTGACAGCCCAGCAACAAATGGAGCAAGTTCAGCACCTACCGCCGCCATCAGATGACGGGACGTTTGCGCCACCTTCAGCCCCGGGGACACCCCTGGCTCCGATGAGGCTCTATGTGCGTGTTTTCGTGCCGCTGTTGCGTTTTTGTGTGCTTATTATGCGCTTCCTTTCTGTACCTCCAGGACCCAAATGACCCGACCACGTTCCCGGGGTACCAAGCAGTTCCGCCCGATAGCCCTCCCTCGGTACCTTTCTCGCCGTACAGCGCAAGCGGACACACCTTGGCGACCACGCACACCCCACGGCCACAGGGATATCACGGCCTGCCCACTGTCTGAAACCGCTTTTTTTGTTTACCGGAGCCATCACAGGTTTTCGGCACGAGAGCAGTGCTGTTTTGTTTCCTCCTTTGAGGTAGTGTTTGCGACAGCGAGAGGGACTTTTTGGGGGTTACATAGGTGCCGACCAGGACAATCAAATCAACTGCTCCCGTCATGTATATGGGGGGCATTTGATGCTAACTTATACTCTACTTCTGGCATAACAATACCCTGATGATCGTTGCATGAGAAAAAAAATTTATGGTTTCATTATTACTGATTGCTGTGAGCGGATTTAGGTGGCATTCAGTGGCGAGACCCATATCATGGACCTTTAACCATGTACGGAACGGACTACGGAGTCCGGAAGATGTGTGGCGTAGGTAGTTGTTGACGTGTGTTGACACTTGACATGGGCGGACCTCAACTCGAACGGATCAACTGTCCATACTATCTTAGCACCACACACACTGCGGGCATTTCACAATATAATCCAATTCAGTTACTCTTGACTGACCAATCAGATTGCAGTATTTAGCTGACTGAATTGGATTATATTGTGAAATGCCCACAGTGACATTGGACAGCACCACCTTTTGGACACCTCAATTATCTTGTCCACTTTTTGTCCTGTCCCTACCAAATTTTGTGTCATGCTGGACTGAGTGTAGCAGTTCTGTTGATGTTTCTGTCTGGCAACCTCCTTGGCTGCTCATTCTCTTTGTATGAGGGGTAAGGCGTCTGGCCTGTCTCTGTCTTTCTGTTGTATATGTAGGATGATATCTGCGTCGGTGACCGTCGTCTTGGTCGTCTTCTGTGGAGTTCTAACGCCTTGTTAGAACGGCTGTGGGTAGTGGCGGTGCTGGCTGCTGTCGTTCCCTATCTCCTGAAGGAGGAAGGGGATCTAGATGTGAAGGAGTCGATTTGGATACTTAAGACGGGTATCCAAAGGAAGGGATGTCTGGAGTGCTGATACGCCTTGTATTGCACTTAGTTTGTTGGTATGCCACTAAGGTCGTGAATGGAAGGAGCTGCTCCTTCCTGCTGGGGGTTCTGGTGCAGATAGGATGATTCTATAGAGCACTGAGAAGTCCATTACTCAGTGACCTTCGTCTGTCTGGAGCGAAGAAAGGCAATGCCTTTCTGAGTGCTTAACATATGTGTCGGAGTTCGAAGAGTTCCTAATTGGGACTTGGTTTACTATATATGGTAGATTAAGTGAAATGCATCACTAAGTCGCTTAGCAGACCCTAGGGTACATTCTAGGGTGCGAGTGGGAGGGGAAAAGGGGCTGGGAAGCTTCAGATCACTCGGAGGGTTGCTCTGAGAATGTCTACGATTCACAAGAGACCAAGCTTAAGGCTTTGGTCCCCTTCTATGAGCGTATTTATACACAACTATTTAGGTGGAGTCTTTGGCAGCATCTGATGTGTTTCAGCGGCAGTAAGGCCACGAAAACCGTCGGCAGATTAGTGTTAGTAATTTAGTAACAAGCCAAGGCAACACAACAGCAGAAGGGATCAGCAGGAGTGTAATAGCAGTAGTGTAAGGTAAGGAGGGGGAAGTGGTGACGACTCCAGCCGGACTGTGGGAAATATGTACATATAAGGCAAGAAGATTAGTAAGTGTAAGCGTCCCAATAGTCCACCATGACAGCTGATACACCTTGTATTGCACTTAGTTCATTCATATGCCACTAAGGTCATGAATGGAAGGAGCTGCTCCTTGGTTCTGGGTTGCTAGTGCAGAGGGGTGGTGTCACCACCAAGGATTCTTGGTAGGGACAAATAGATGCAAATAAAAAAGAGAGCCAAGTCACGCTACAACTTGGATTGTAGATAGAGTATAAAGGGATGCTTAGAGTTTCTGCCTATTGCTGTACACCGCAATGGCCACTCTGGCTGATAGAGAGGAGCACTTATGTTGTATTGACAAGAGACTCAACTTGCCAGTACACAGGGCAAGGAGTCAGCTACTTATAGTAGAAGGTGGCCTAAGGCCCAAAAAGGGGGAAGTGCTAATGGAGCAACTGCTATACACAGAACAAGGGGGAGTCCAATAATAGTACAAAGGGAGTCTGGATGAGGAAACAAAGGGTGTCACTGCCAAGGGTTTGACAGCAACAATAGACACACTAAGTCAATAAGCTAGGACTTGAAGTGTCCTAGAAGACTTATAGAGAGGAAGTCAACCTGCAAGTCAGTCTCAATGTCCAGATTACCACTTGCTGAGCTTCAACTCAGTAGCCACCTGCAATGAAGTAGAACACTGCTAGTATTGAGACAAGAGACTCAACTTGCCTCTACCAGGCATAATGAGTCCCCTATATATAGTACATGGTACTTGAGGGCAGGCCTAGGGCCCGAAGGGGCAGTGCTACCTAATTATACCCAAACACGAACAAGAACAATAGCGACCAGTAGCAAAGGTCGCTCAAGAAAATCACAAGCTGATGTACACAAAACAGGGCACGAACATGAAACAGGGTACAAACACTCTAATTGGCTGGTTCCACAACTTACAGGGGCGCGATGGTGTTGAACTATCACCCCAGGCCGGTTACATCACTCCCTCGCTAGACAGGATGCCCTCATCCTGTTTTCCTCCATCCGGATTGTCTCCCCAATTGGGGCTGGTATCGCTCGACCCCCACTTGTGGGATCTTCTTGGCAGCCCTCGCTGCGACGAGTCAGTCCTCGCAAGCTTGCTTCGCGGCCTCAGATGCCACCAAATTCACCTGAGCCAAGCGTAGCTTGGCGCACAGCATATCGCACTTGCGATCCAGGACCTGGTATCACGTGACTTTGGCGAGGAGGGGCCAGTCATCCAGGTCGATGACGGCTTCACGCAGGGGGTGATAGTTGATTTCCATCCCCCATAGGCGGGCATGGAACCAGGATGGGAGTGGGGAGAGGGGGAAGTCATCGAACTTGGGGTGAGCGTAGAGTTCAATGATTTGGGCATCGTGATCACCCGTTGCATTGGCCGCCAGGCCAGCCACTCACCCGTCATCCAGCTGCTTGATGAAGACGGTGGGTCTTTCGCCATCAGGGGTGGTGATGGTGAACTCCGGGAGCCTCCTGTCGTTCTCGACGTATCCGTCCAGGCACAAGAGGGGCTCCCCATCGATTTGTTGAATCCGTGCTTTGAGTTCGCAGTTGTCCTTGTTGACTTCTTCAAATTGTCTCTTGAGGCATCGTGCCTCATCTTGGAATAGGGCCTCTCATTGCTGGAGTGTGGAGGCGAGGCCCGTGGCCAGCTGGTGAAGCTGGAGCGGGCCGAGGTCTTCGTATCTGTCCAGGATGGATCGAACAGTGCTGGGGGAGAGGGGGCCCTCCCAAAATGCATTGGTTTCCAAGTTGGGAAACGCGCCGGGGAGGCGGACGGTGTTGGAGGTGGGAGTGGTAGTGGCATGATTGGGGCTGGCCACTGCGGAGGGAGACTGGACAGCCTCCTCGGGCGTGATATGCGTGGCTGGTGCTGGGACTGGGATTGGAGCGGGGGAAGACATGAGGAAGTAATGATGTTGAGAGTGGAAGAGGGTCGAGCTGCTGTTTTTGCCGGGGGTTTCTGCTTCCCTTTTATGCCATTCAAGGGCTGGCACTTGTGATACTCCCGAAGGAGATCTGGGGTGTACACTTGGTCAGCTGGCTCCCAAGTGTTGTCACTTTCAGGATAGCCCCACCACTTTATGAGATAGTGCAGCTTCTTTGATCACCCTTGAAGGCGATGGTTTCTGATCTGTTCCACTTTGTATTGTTCCTTGTTATCAATTAATTCAGGGGGAGGTTGGGCGTAATTGGGTCCGTGGGTGTCCGTCTCCCTGTATGGGGTAAGAAGGGAGGCATGGAATACCGGATGGATTAACCATGACGCGGGGAGCTGTAACATGAAGGCAACTGGGGATACCTCTTTGAGGATCTTGAAAGGGCTGTACCATTTTGGATTTAATTTGGACCCTTGATGTGGGAGTGTCAAGTGGGTCCCTTCTAGCCATACTTGGTCTCCGGCCTTGTATTGTCCCATTGGTGTTTCGGCCACCTTTCTGTGAATTGCCTTGATTGCTCGATCCTGTGCTTCTTCCATTCTCTGTATTCGTTGCTCCACTGCTTCATTGTTGGTCTGGACTTCTAGATCTCTGGGTCCCAATGTTGGTTCGTAGCCAATTAGAATCTGATTGGGCGATAACCCAGTGGTGCTGTTCTTTTGGTTGTTATGTACTGCGGTCACGACCGCGACCCATTCTGTCCAATTGTCTGGTTGTCTGCTCGTTACCAACCGTAGGTATTGTTCTATCTATTGGTTTTTCTGTTCGGAAAGGCCGTCTGTTTGGGGGTGGGCTGTTGTGGACAGGTTTTGTTGTATCCCAAGCTTCTTGATGAGCGCCTTTCCGAAACTCGATGTGAACTGTGGGTCTCAGTCGCTGATGATCTTTCTGGGGAGTCCATACCATGGGTAGAGGTGGTCCAGGTATAGTTGGGCAATTCCTGGCCCTGTGATGTCGGTAGAGCAGGGGACGAATAGGGCGGCATGAGAGCATCCATAGTCCACAATGGTGAGGATTGTGTCTAGTCCTCGCTTCTGTGGTAGTCCAGTGATCAAGTCCATGGCTATGGTTTGGAATGGTAGTGTGCCCGGCTCTGAGGGGATTCGGTAGAGCGGGATATGGGGCCGGTGCGTCAGGATTTTGGCTTGTTGGCATGTCGCACATCCCCTGACGTAGTCTGCAACCCATTCCTTCATCTTGGGCCACCAATATCGCTCTTGTACCTTCCTTAAGGTCTCATCTCTTCCTGGGTGGCTGGACGTAGGTGTGTCGTGGGTGTTTCTAACAATGGCTCGCCTGAGCTCTTTGAGGTTGGGTACAATGGTTTTCCCATTGATTGTTTGCGCTGCTCGGATTCGGTGCGGTGGGATAATCATGATGTCTTTGTTGTCGTCCTTGCCATGATCCACATTTGATGGTCTGGATAGCATGTCTGCTGTAGTGTTCGTTTTGCCTGGGATGTACTCCAGTATGTAGTTGTATTCTTGGAGGTTGGTGTGCCACCGTGCGGTTCATCGATTTAGATTTCTCGGTGACTTCCAGTACTGGAAGTTGGCATGGTCGGTTTGGATTACGAATGGTATTTTTGTCCATCCTAGGTAGTGTCTCCAGTGGGCTAGGGCCTTCATGACGGCTAACAGTTCTTGTTCGTAGATGTCGTAGTTTCGTTCTGTGGGTGTGAATGTTGCCGAGTAGTATGCCACTGGATGCAAGATTGGCTTGTGTCGCTGAGCCAAGGTTTTTGTGAGGTCGTGCTGTCCCTCCTGCGAGAGTATGGTGCCCACGCCGTATGCTGATGCATCGATGTGAAGTGTAAATTGTTTCTCGATGTTTGGTTGGATCAGTACCGGGCTACCACACATTTTTGTTTTCAGTTCTTCAAACGCCCTCATTTGTGCCTCTCCCCAATGCCAGGGTGTGGTCTTCTTTGTTAGTTTGTGTCACAGAGCGGCTTGCGCGGGGGCAAGAGAACCGCTGATGACAAGTGAGATCGCGTTTGACCCCCAGGTGTGGTAGGCCTGTCTGGGCCTGGGGTTGGTAATACAGGTCGGACTTGTAGTCAGCGTTGTCAGTGGGCTTTGTCACCCCTCAGTCATCATAGTAGTCAGCCGTATGACCAGAATATGGTCGAGTAAGCAGGTAGTAGTCATCATGTACCAGTAGTACTTGTACGTGCGCGCGTGCAGAGACGAGACTCTAAGTCAAGTCTCCTTGTCTATCAAAGAGTAGTGGCTTCAGTCTATTGTCTCTAGGAAAGCCGTGGCTTGTTTCACCTTCCTGGGTTTTCTGTGCTTCATCCTTTGTGTGCCCCGAGTTGCAGGCACACCGAACGTTGACTCCAGCTTGAGTACTATCAACGAGTCATTGGGGAGTCACGAGAGCTACTTCCCACCAGACGTAGTGGGCGCATCCGCTGAGTTGTCAGATGATTCCATGGTTATCACCAGAACTAACGACGTCTAAGTGTCACTGCTCTCGCCAGTGACATTAGACTCGACTTCTTCACCACCACGGCCCCTGAAGGGAGACAATACGTCCAACTTCCCATTGATAGGGAACGAGCCTTGCAGAATACAGCAGTCTACTGGGAAGATCAGACCTTCCCATTTCAAGCATACGCGATCCGAGTAGGAGGAACACAGATCAGGGCGGTTCATCTACATAACCGACATTGGTACACACTTAATTGGGGAAACGAAGGAGAGTCCCCATTTCTTGACCAAAGAGCACAACGAATTGACCAGTACAACGGACGGCACGAAGGAGCGGCTGTAAACACGTACGAAGAAGCCCCCACCATTGTCAATTGGAGCGAAGGCTCCAACAGCGAGGAAGAAGAAAGTCCCCTCGACCAACAGATCCGAAACTCACCCATCGATTTGTCTCTAGCCATCACTGCCCTCGCAGATCTATCACTCACAGCCGAACCAACCAATATCGCCACAATGTTGACCACAGCAACCGCCGTAACGACCACGCAAGCAGGAGGGAGGACTGGACCACCCACGGGGGAGGCAGTGGAGGGCCCAGTGGAGGCGGAGGCCCACCAGGAGGTGGACCACCAGGAGGTGGAGGAGGAGGCGCGCCAGGAGGTGGACAACCACAACAACCGATCCAAGCAGATGATAAACCAATGGGAGCTCTGCCAACGATCTTCGAAGGAGATCGAGCTAAAGCTGAGAGTTTCCTACGAGAACTCCGAGCGTACTTCCTCGTTAACCACAACGTTCCGTCCCTAGCCTCTTTCATCAAAAGGGTGGCTATAGCCCTCACTTGCATCAAAGGGACAGAAGTCAATCGGTGGACAGAACAACAACTAGATTGGCTAAGTACACTCCAACCCGCAGACGATGCACACGCAGTATGGACGACGTTCGTGCAAAACTTTGAGAATCGTTTCCTCGACTCGCAAAAGGCACAGAAAGCGCGTATCAGGCTACAGGAACTGAAGATGAGATGGCCGGAGATAGATGAGTACATCTCTACCTTCGAGAGTATAGCACACGAAGCTGGTTACAACCCAATGGACCAGAACACCATGCAGCTATTTCTACAAGGGCTGCCGCGCAGTGTCGGACAAAAGGTGCTGGAAGATACAGCGGTCCACACGTACGATCAGATGAAGGCTAAGGCCATCAATGTAACCGCGTCACAATGAATCATTGACGCTCTGTATACGCGTCCCAACAATAACAACAACACAAGACGCCCCCCATTCCAGAATAGCTGGCAATACTGCACCCAGCAACCACAGAACCCTAGACCACCGCGACAAGGGTTCGGACAAACCCCTTACAATTCCACCACAGCACCTAGAGCGTGGAACAATCAACCAGTGCCCATGGACGTAGACCGAGCCAGAGCACCTAGAGGGAACTGGCGAGGACGAGGTGGAGGGCCGCCCAGAGGGAACGTCGTAAGAACGGACGATAATAGAACCCAAAGAGGGGCGCAGGGTGCGTGTTTCACTTGTGGACAACAAGGACATTTCGCTCGCGCCTGCCCTACCAAACAGCAGTGTGTAAACACACGCACTGCCCAACTCATTGACTGGATGCCTGAAGACAACGAGACAGAGTCCAGCATCTCAAAGGTGGATCATCTCCACCAACAACTCGAGACCCTCTCGTCGGAAGACCAGGAGGAGTTGATGAATCATCTCGGAGCGAAGGAAGGAAATTTTTCGGAGGCCTAATCCGTGCGGCCTGGATTAGGAAGACTGGATTGGATAGGATGTATCTCTCTGTACGAAAATCCATGCAGCTACGTTTATTCATCCATCTATCCAAGAAGAGGGCCGAGACAATAGCGCTCCTAGACTCAGGAGCGACCGAAAATTTTATCAATATGCGGTATGCAAAGGAAATGCGATTCCCCATCAAACGACTGGAAAGACCAAGGCCAGTCTACAACGTTGATGGAACCAGGAATAAGAATGGAGACATAGAGAATTACACAGACTTAGAAATGCAGACGGGGAGTCAACGGACCTGGCTGCGATTCTTTCTTACTGATCTGGGAGAACAGAATGTCATCCTAGGATACCCGTGGTTTGCGGCCACGCAGCCAAAGATCGATTGGGCACAAGGCTGGATCGAAAGTGATCAATTACCCCTTATCCTTCGAACCAAGTTAGCAACCCAAGTACGGATAGGAAAATGCAGAATGACTCCACGAGGTCGCGAGACACCCCTGCGACGAACCAAGGTCGTACAAGGGTCCATCCACATGGCTAAACTTACCATCCCAGCAGCAAAAGGGAAAGGACAGACGATGGCATCGAAACTAGCGGAAGAAGCAGGATCCCATAAAGGAAGCGGCGAAATTCCAACCAAGTATCAAAAACATGCTCACATTTTTAGTGAAGAAGCCACCCAAAGATTCCCTGAACCGCGTATCTGGGATCACACAATCGAGTTAAAACCAGAAGCACCATCTTCGATACCAGGCAAGGTGTATCAACTTACGCAAGAGGAACAAAAGGCGCTGTTGGAATTTGTCAATGAGCAACAGAAGAAGGGTTACATACGCCCCTCCAAGAGCCCATACGCGGCACCCTTCTTCATCAAAAAGAAAGATGGAAAATTGCGCCCAGTACAAGACTACCGTCGCCTAAATGAGTGGACTATTCGCAACCATTACCCCCTCCCACTAATTCCAGAACTGATAGCGAAAGTCCAAGGAGCAAAACTTTTCATGAAGTTTGACATCTGATGGGGATATAACAATGTTCGCATCAAAAAGGGAGACGAGTGGAAAGCCGCATTCATCACCAACCAGGGATTATTCGAACCCACTGTAATGTTCTTTGGGCTAACGAATTCGCCAGCGACCTTCCAAACCATGATGAATGCAATCTTCGCCAAAGAAATGGCGCAAGGATGGCTCATAATCTACATGGACGATCTCCTTATTGCCACAGGAGACGACCCCAAATTCCACGAAGAATGCACCCATAAAGTCCTAAACAAACTGAGGCAATATGACTTATACCTCAAACCGGAAAAGTGCATCTTCGAACAGCGAAAGGTAGAATTCCTGGGAGTCATCCTCGAGGACGGCACAGTTCAGATGGACCCCGCAAAAGTACGAGGAGTGGCTGACTGGCCACAACCGCAAACCGTCAAAGATGTCTGCGCATTCTTAGGCTTTACAGGGTTTTATCGATACTTCATACCCAACTATTCCCTCATAGCGCATCCCCTGATCCAACTAACGCGAAAAGACACCCCGTTTAGATGGGATTGTAACTGCAAGGACGCCCTTGAACGCCTGAAGACGCTGATGTGCAGCAAACCCATCCTCTGTCAACCCGACTACTCCAAAGCATTCTTTCTCGCCACAGATGCCTCAGCATACGGCGTGGGCGCCGTACTCTCACAGGAGGGAGAAATTAACCCACGC
This sequence comes from Russula compacta, assembly GCA_022376555.1. Classification (NCBI taxonomy): domain Eukaryota; kingdom Fungi; phylum Basidiomycota; class Agaricomycetes; order Russulales; family Russulaceae; genus Russula; species Russula compacta. Next base: position 28,609 of record WTXH01000203.1, read on the forward strand.
ACCCAGAAACCCACATTATGTCCAGTTGCATATTACTCTAACACTTTCACCCCAACAGAACGCAACTACGACATCTATGAAAGAGAATTCTTGGGAGTCCTGAAAGCCCTCAAACGCTTCCGCCCTCATGTAGCAGCCACGGAAATACCAGTCACCGTCCTCACCGATCACGCCAACCTGACGTACTGGAAAGCCCCCCAAAAGGTCAATCGACGTGTAGCTAGGTGGTTCGCTGAACTCCAAGACTACAACTTGGTCATCAAACACGTGCCCGGAAAGATCCACACTGCACCTGACATGCTATCCAGACCACCAGGGGCTGATCACGGCACTGAAGACAATACCGACCTGACCCTTCTTTCACCATCCATGTTTATTAAGGCTATGACGACACAAACGAACACTCTAGAACAACGAGTGAAGAACGCACAAGAGAAGCAATGAGCGGAAATGGAATCATGGTGCAACTCACAAGATGTCCGGAAAATCCCGAAGGCTACGTACGAGGATGGAGCCTGGCAGTACCAGCGGGACTACAGCTAAGATGCGACATATTATCTCACTTCCACGACTCACCTATGGCAGGGCATCCAGGACGAGACAATACCATCGCTCTTGTCAGTCAGCGCTACTGGTGGCCGGGACTAAACACATGGGTGGAAAGATATGTCGCTGGATGCGCACAATGCCAACAACACAAAATCTGAACGACAAAGAGAAAGACGCCGATGTATCGCATACCGGGAGACCCACAGATGCGTCCTTTTAACATCATCGCCCTAGACCTCATTACTCAACTGCCAAAAGCGAATGGCATGGACGCTATCCTCACCATCGTCGATCAAGGTTGCTCGAGAGTGGCCTTGTTCGTCCCCTGTAAGACAACCATTACCGGTGAAGGGGTGGCCCAGTTGTACCTCCAACACGTGTTCCCTTGGTTCGGAGTGCCCTCGAAAGTAATTTCAGACTGCGACCCCCGCTTCACCTCCAACTTTTCCAAAGCTCTTACCGCAAAACTGAAAATAGAGCGAAACATCAGCACAGCCTTCCACCTGCAAACCGATGGACTCACCGAACGAAAGAACCAGTGGGTAGAGCAGTACCTGCGACTCTACACTTCAGCCAGACAAGACGACTGGGAAGAGCTCCTACCAATAGCAACGTTTGTGCATAATCGATGGCCCAATGCCACCACCAAGCTGAGTCCTCACGAAGTCATTCTTGGATATCGCCCTAGTGCTGCTGAAGAACCTATTCCCATCACAAGCAACGAAGCAATGGAGAACAGACACGAACGCGCTCAAGCACACTGAGAGGCGGCAGTCAAAGCCCTCAATGAAGTCGCCAAAGCAATACCCCCAACGCAATACTGAGAGGGGGATCAAGTATGGCTCGAGGCCAAGCACCTGACACTCCCCTACGCATCCGCCAAGCTCGCGCCCAAACACCATGGACCCTTCAAAATACTGAAGGAAATATCACCGGTGGCTTACAAACTGGAACTACCGGCGGCCTGGACCATTCATGACGTGTTTCACAGCTCATTACTCACCCATTACAAAGAAACCGAAGAGCACGGAGCCAACTACCAGCGACCCCCACCAGAGATGATTGATAATGCTGAGGAATATGAGGTGGAGCAAATTATCAATCATAGGCACCATGGGAAGCGACATCAGCTTCAATATCTCATCCGATGGAAGGGTTACTCAGCTTCTGACGATACCTGGGAACCTGCTGACCAAGTGCATGCACCTACGTTAGTAAGGCAATACCATCGACGACACTCATCAAAGGGAAGGACCGAGTACAAAGAGCCCAAGCGTGCATCATGGGTCAAATCAACCGCCTCTCACTTTTCCGCCCCTTTGCAACTAAACACAGCATGTCTTCGCCCCTCTCCGTCCCTTCCTACATCACCGCTAGCCCCAGTGGATGCGAAGAGCCTCTGCCCATTCCGCCGCGCACTGAGTCCGCTGCTGGTAAGCAGCCCAAACCCCTCGTCATTCCGATGGAAGTGGTGGCCTCATTGGCCGAGTTCAGTGAGTTTCAACTCTCTCCACGAACGGTCCACGCTGCTCTCGAAGGGAACAGCCCCACTAGGGAACAACTCGCCCTCATCGCTCAAGGACTGGCGAGCATTGTGTGCAAAAATGAAGAAGTATCGCGGCACAACAAAGAACAGCTCGCCGTACTCAAAGGACGAGCCGACGCTCTGGCAGAACGTGAGGCGAACGCGGCTCGCCTGGAAGCAACCTACAAGCATTGGAGGGACGACCAGCTCGCAGCCGATGAGGAGGATCTGGGGATACCCAAAGGGTATGAGGAGAACGAAGGGCGAGTGCCCGATTTCTTCATTCCCATCACTGACGGCACTCACACCATCCACACCCTCGCGGCCTACATCAAACGCGAGGGGCAGTACTGCCTCGGCACCTCCGGAAAAGGGGAGGCTGTCTACCATCAAGAGCTCTTTGCTCCCAACCGCGCCACGATCGTCGAAGAAGGGGAATATCCCCAGTGGTTCTTCGAGCTCTCACTGACCCCAGTACCTACGACGCCATGTTGCGTCAAGCTGTCGAGCCAGGAGGAGACTGGGGAACCGCCGCTGAGTTCCAACGCTACCATGAGATGGTCACTGATCTCGCAGGCCTACACATCGAAGCGCGGGAGCTTCAAGCTCACATCGACTCCCTCCAGTACCAAGAGGAGCAAAGCCGCCAACGCCTTCTCGCCTCCCACAAATACAAGAGCTACGCTCTCTTTCGCAGGCTCCAAGACGAGCCCTTACTCAAGGGGGACAAACAGCATAGGTTCTCCTCCATCCCGAACAGCTCACGCCGCGGTGCGGCTCGTTTCTGAACTGAGGGTAATGTCACAGAGCGGCTTGTGCGGGGGCAAGAGAACTGCTGATGACAAGTGAGATCGCGTTTGACCTCCAGGTGCGGTAGGCCTGTCTGGGCCTGGGGTTGGTAATACAGGTCGGACTTGTAGTCAGCGTTGTCAGTGGGCTTTGTCACCCCTCAGTCATCATAGTAGTCAGCCGTATGACCAGAATATGGTCGAGTAAGCAGGTAGTAGTCATCATGTACCAGTAGTACTTGTACGCGCGCGCGTGCAGAGACGAGACTCTAAGTCGAGTCTCCTTGTCTATCAAAGAGTAGTGGCTTCAGTCTATTGTCTCTAGGAAAGCTGTGGCTTGTTTCGCCTTCCTGGGTTTTCTGTGCTTCATCCTTTGTGTGCCCCGAGTTGCAGGCACACCGAACGTTGACTCCAGCTTGAGTACTATCAACGAGTCATTGGGGAGTCACGAGAGCTACTTCCCACCAGACGTAGTGGGCGCATCCGCTGAGTTGTCAGATGATACCACGGTTATCACCAGAACTAACGACGTCTAAGTGTCACTGCTCTCGCCGGTGACAGTTTGAGTAGGGGCCACGCAATTTTTGAGTAGTTTGGGACAAAGTATTGGTAGTAGCCTGTGAACCCCAAGAAGCTCCGGACATCAGTTGGATTCTTTGGTGGGGACCAGTCTGCGATTCCTTGTAGCTTTTTGGGGCTCATTCTAAGGTGCCCTTTTCCTACGATGACCCCTAGATACTCGATTTCTTCTTTTTCGAACTGGCATTTTTTGAGTTTGAGGTAGAGGTCGTTTTCTTCTAACTTGTCCAACATGCGATGGACATATTCTCGATGTCTGGCCGTGTGTTGTTCCTCTGTCTCGTGTGGTTGTTTAGCCGTGTGGATAGCGATGTTGTCCATGTATACAGAGAGCCAGCCCTCTCCTACTTCCTGCCAGAAGATGGTGTTCATCATCATTTGGAAGGTTGCTGGGGAGTTAGTAAGACCAAAGAACATGACTGTCAGTTTGAACAGTCCTTTGTGGGTGAGAAAAGCGGCCTTCCACTCATCTCCTTCCTTTATTCTGATGTTGTTGTAGCCCCATCGCACGTCAACTACTGTGAATTTGGTGCATCCGCTAAGTCGATCCACGACTTGTGGGATGAGGGGTGAGACGTTCCTGTTCCTTTTTGTCCACTTGTTGACAGGTTGGTAATCCTGTACCGGCCTCAGTTTTCTGTCTTTCTTCTTTACAAAGAAGAAGTTGGCTGCGTATGGTGACTTCGAGACGTGAATGGTTCCCCTTTTTAAATGTTCTTGGATGAATTTGTGCATTTCAGCCTTTTCTTCTTGCATGAGGGGTAACAGTCATCCTGGCATAGTATTGGGTGCTCCGGGTAGTAATTCGATTGCATGGTCCCATATGGTTGATCTGGGCATCCGTTGCGAATCTTCTTCACTGAATACCTTTCTGTGTCGTCTGTATTCCGCTGGGATGGTGTCTTTCGGTTCTGGGCTGCTCATGGCACTTCCTATTGTTACCCTTCCTAGGAGGTACGTGTCGGTTCTCCTCCTAATTGGTCGTGGTACGTTCTTTGTTCGGGATACGTACACTGCTTTGGCGGCATTTGGGGCTGAGAGGACAATAGGGAGATGGGTGAAATCGATCCATCCCCTCTTCCAGTCAATCTTTGGCTGGACAGAGGTGAACCATGGATACCCAAAGATGGCCTTGTGGTCCCCTAAGTCGGAGAGGAAGAACCTCTGATTCATCGTCTGGGTCCCTGTTTTAAACTGCAAGTTGGTATAATATTTGAGGGCTCCACTTTTGTTTTCTGTCCCATCGACATTGAATAATGGCCTCGGGTTCGCCAATTGTTTGATGGGGAGTCGTAGCCATCTAGCGTAATCGAGACTCATAAAGTTCTTGGTGGCCCCTGAGTCTATGAGGGCCACTCCTTCGGCTCTTTTCGCAATTGATCGTGCATAGAAACGAACTGTCATAGACTTTCTTGCCAATATGTACACGTTATTGCTATGGATTCGCCTAAGCAGGGCTGATCTGATTAGGCAGAGGGAAAATCCTGTGCTACCCCCATTTCCTTGGCCAGTTTGATTTGATCGTCGAGGGACATTCCCTCTAATTGTGCTCGCATGGTGGCCACTGAGGTTGTCACTGCCAAGGGTTTGACAGCAACAATAGACACACTAAGTCGAAAAGCAAGGCCTCGAAGTGGCCTAGAAGACTTATAGAGAGGAAGTCGACCTGCAAGTCGATGTCGATACCCAGGTTACCGCTTGCTGAGCTTCAACTCAGTAGCCACCTGCAATGAAGTAGAACACTGCTAGTATTGAGACAAGAGACTCAACTTGCCTCTACCAGGCGTAATGAGTCCCCTATATATAGTACAGAGTACTTGAGGGCAGGCCTAGGGCCTGAAGGGGCAGTGCTACCTATTTATACTTGAAATGCAAGGAGAACAATAACAGCCAGTAGCAAAGACGGCTCAAGAAATCACACACTGATGTACATGAAACAGGGCACGAACATGAAATGGGGTCACAAACACTCTAGTTGGCTGGTTCCGCAACTTACAGGGGTGCGATGGTGTTGAACCATCACCCCAGGCCGGTTACATCACTCCCTCGCTAGATAGGATGCCCTCATCCTGTTTTCCTCCACCCAGATCATCTTGCCAGCTGGGGCCGGTACCGCTTGACTCCCATGTTTGGGATTTTCTTTGCCACCCTTGCTGCGATGAGCCAGTCCTCACATGCTTGTTTTGCGGCCTCAGATGCCGCCAGATTTGCCTGAGCCAGGCATAACTCTGCATGCAGAGTGTTGGTCTCTTGGTCCAAAACCTGGTACCTCGTGACTTTGGCAAGGAGAGGCCAGTCATCCAGGTCAATGATGGCCTCGTGGAGTGGGTGGTAATTGATTTCTGTCCCCCAGAGATGGGCGCGGAACCAAGGCGGGAGCAGGGAAAGGGGGAAGTCATCGAATTCAGGGCAAGCATATAGCTCAATGATTTGGGCGTCATGGTCGCCTGTTGCGTTGGCCGCCAAACCGGCCACTCGTCCGTCGTCCAGCTGTTTGATGAAGACAGCTGGTTTCTCGCCATCTGGGGTAGTGATGGTGAACTCCGGGAGCCTCCCATCGTTCTCGACGTATCCGTCGGGGCAGAGGAGGGGCTCCCCATTGATCTGTTGAATCCACACCTTAAGCTCGCGGTTGTCCCAGTTGATTTCTTCAAACTGTCGCTTGAGGCACCATGCCTTGTCTTGGAAGAGTGTCTCCCGCTGTTGGAGTGTAGAGGCGAGGCCCGTGGCCAGCTGGTGGAGCTGGGCTGGGCCGAGGTCTTCATATCCATCAAGGACAGATTGAATGGTGCCGGGGGAGAGGGGGCCCTCCCAGAACGCGTTGTTCTTGAGGTCTGGGAACGCACCGGGGAGGCAGATGGTGTTGGAGGCTGGGGTGGTAGCGGTGTGGCTGGGGCTGGCTGCTGTGGAGGGAGGCTGGACAGCCTCCTTGGGCGCGATATGCGTGGCTGGTGGTGGGACTGGGATTGGAGTGGGGGAAGACATGAGGAAGTAATGATGTTGAGAATGGAAGAGGGTCAAGCTGCTGTTTTCGCCGGGGGTTTCTGCTTCCCTTTTATCTCATTCAAGGGCTGGCACTTGTGATACTCCCGAAGGAGATCCGGGGCATGCACCTGGTCAGCTGGTTCCCAGGTGTTGTCACTTTCAGGGTAGCCCCGCCACTTTATCAGGTATTGCAGCTTCTTTGATCACCCTTGATGGCGATGGTTTTGGATTTGTTCCACTTTGTATTGTTCCTTGTTATCGATTAATTCAGGGGGAGGTCGGGTGTAATTGGGCCTGTGGGTGTCCGTCTCCCTGTATAGGGTAAGGAGAGACACATGGAATACTGGGTGGATCAACCATGATGCAGGGAGTTGCAGCAAGAAGGTGACCAGGGATACCTCTTTGAGGATTTTAAAAGGGCCGTACCATTTTGGGTTTAGTTTGGACCCTTGATGTGGGAGGGTCAGATGAGTTCCCTCCAACCACACTTGGTCTCCGACTTTATATTGAACCGTTGGCGGTTCGGCCGCTTTTCTATTGATAGCCTTGATGGCTTGATCCCGTGCTTCTTCCATTCTTTGTGTTCATTGCTCCACCGCTTCATTGTTGGTCCATACCCCCAAATCTCCGGGTCCCAACGTTGGTTCGTAACCGATTAGAATCTGATTGGGCGATAGCCCAGTAGTGCTGTTTCTTCGGTTGTTGTGTACTGCAGTCGTGACTGCGACCCATTCCGTCCAGTCATCTGGTTGTCCACTCGTCACCAATCGCAGATATTGCTCTATCCATTGGTTCTTTCGTTCGGATAGCCCATCAGTTTGGGGATGGGCTGCCATGGACAGGTTTTGTTGTATTCCGAGCCTCTTGGTGAGTGCTTTTCCAAAACTTGATGTGAATCGTGGGTCCCTGTCGCTGATGATCTTCCTCGGCAATCCGTACCATGGGTAGAGGTGGTCTAGATATAGCTGGGCTATTCCTGGCCCTGTGATGTTGGTGGAGCAGGGGAGGAACAAGGCGGCGCGAGAGCATCCGTGATCTACAATGGTGAGGAGTGCGTCCAGTCCTTACTTCAGCGGTAGCCCAGTAATTAAGTCCATGGCTATGGTTTGGAATGGTAACGTGCCTGGTTCTGAGGGGATTCGATATAGTGGGACACAGGGGCGATGCGTTAGTATTTTTGCTTGCTGACATGTTGCGCATCCTTTGATGTAGTCGGCCACCCATTCTTTCATTTTCAGCCACCAGTATTGCTCTTGTACTTTCCTCAGGGTTTTGTCTCTCCCTGGGTGGCCGGACATGGGTGTGTCATGGGCATCTCTGACAATGGCTCGTCTGAGTTCCTTGAGGTTTGGTACCACGGTTTTTCCATGGATTGTCTGTGTTGTATGAATTCTGTGGGGTGGAATGATTGTGACATTTTTATTGTCATCTTTGCCATGGTCCACGTTCGATGGTCTGGACAGTGCATCTGCTGCAGTGTTTGTTTTTCCTGGGATATATTCCAGGATGTAGTCATACTCTTGGAGGTTGGTGTGCCATCAGGCAGTTCGTTGATTTAGGTTTCTTGGTGACTTCCAGTACTGAAGGTTGGCATGGTCAGTTCGGATTATGAATGGTTGTTTTGTCCACCCTAGGTAGTGTCTCCAGTGGGCTAGAGCCTTCATGATAGCTAACAGTTCTCGTTTGTAGATGTCATAGTTTCGTTCTGTGGGGGTGAATGTTGCTGAGTAGTATGCCACTGGGTGTAGGATTGGCTTGTGTCACTGAGCCAGGGTTTTTGTAAGGTTGTGCTGTCCCTCCTGCGAGAGTACGGCGCCCACGCTGTATGCCGATGTGTCGACGTGGAGTGTGAATTGTTTCTCGACATTTGGTTGGATTAGTACCGGGCTGCCACACATTCTTGTTTTTAGCTCCTCAAATGCCCTCATCTGTGCCTCTCCCCAGTGCCAGGGTGTGGTTTTCTTTGTTAGTTTGAGTAGGGGTCACGTGATTTTTGAGTAGTTTGGGACGAAGTAGCAATAGTAGCCTGTGAATCCCAAGAAGCTTCGAACGTTGGTCGGGTTTTTCAGTGGGGACTAGTCTGCGATTCCCTGTAGCTTCTTGGGGCTCATTCTGAGCTGTCCTTTTCCTACGATGACTCCTAGGTACTCGATCTCCTCCTTTTTGAACTGGCATTTTTCTGGTTTGAGGTAGAGATCGTTTTCTTCCAGCTTGTCCAGCATACGATGGACATATTCTCGATGTCTGGCTGTGTGTTGTTCCTCCACTTCATGTGGTCATTTGGCTGTGTGGATGGCGATGTCATCCATGTAGACAGAGAGCCAGCCCTCTCCTACTTCTTGTCAGAATATGGCATTCATCATCATTTGGAAGGTTGCTGGGGAGTTGGTGAGGCCGAAGAACATGACTGTGGGTTCAAATAATCCTTTGTGGGTGAGGAAGGCGGCCTTCCACTCATCTCCTTCTTTGATTTGGATATTGTTGTAACCCTATCGCATGTCTACCACTGTGAATTTGGTGCATCCACTAAGTCGATCCACGACTTGTGGGATGAGAGGCAAGATGTTCCTGTTTCTCTTTGTCCACTTGTTGACAGGCTGGTAGTCCTGTACCGGTCTTAGCTTTCCGTCTTTCTTCTTCACAAAGAAGAAGTTAGCTGCATAGGGTGATTTTGAAATGCGGATGGTCCCCCTTTTTAGATGCTCTTGGACGAACTTGTGCATCTCCGCTTTTTCCTCTTGGGTAAGGGGTAGCAGTCGTCCCGGCATGGTGTCAGGTGCCCCGGGTAGTAGCTCAATAGCGTGGTCCCATATAGTCGAGCTGGGCATTTGTTGGGAGTCTTCCTCACTAAACACCTTTCTGTGCCGTCTATATTCAGCTGGTATGGTGTTATTCTGTTCTGGGTCGCTCGTGGTGCCTCCTATTGTTACCCTTCCTAGGAGGTATGTATTGGTTCTTTTTCTGAGTGGTCGTGGTATGTTTTTCGCTCGAGGCACGTATACCGCTTTGGCCACATTCGGAGCTGAGAGGACGATAGGGAGATGGGTGAAGTCAATCCATCCCCTTTTCCAGTTGATTTTCGGCTGGACAGAGGCGAACCAAGGGTAGCTGAAGATGGCCTTGTGGTCTCCTAAGTCGGAGAGGAAGAACCTTTGGTTCGTGGTTTGTGTTCCTGTCTTGCACTGGAGGTCAGTATAGTATCTGAGAGCTCCACTCTTGTTTTCTGTTCCATCGACGTTGAACAGGGGTCTTGGGTTCGCGAGTCGCTTGATGGGGAGTCGTAACCACCTAGTGTAATCAAGGCTCATAAAGTTTTCAGTGGCCCCTGAGTCTATGAGGGCCACTCCTTTGGCTCTTTTTGCAATTGATTGTGCATAGAAACGAACTGTCATGGATTTTCTTGCCGATATGTACACATTATCGCTATGGATTTGCCTAAGCAGGGCCAATCTGATTAGGCAGAGGGAAAATCCTGTGCTACCCCCATTTCCTTTGCCAATTTGATCTGGTCGTCGAGGGACATTCCCTCCAGCTGTGCTCGCATGGTGGCCACCGAGGTTCCCTCTGATGGTTCCGCCATCTGGTAATCCTGATCTTCTTCCTCCTGGAAGTCAATGAGGTTGGCCTGTCTAGGGCCTTGTCTGTAGGGGTTCCTGGGCTGTTGTCGCCTTTCGGGGCAGGCACGGGCGAAGTGCCCTTCTCTGCCGCAATTGAAGCACCGCATTGCTTCATATCCTGGTGCTGATACATTTCCCCTTGCGGGTGGTCCTGTCCTTTGTCTCCAATTCCCTCGTCCCCTCCAGTTGTTGGGGGTGCGACCTCTGGATAGGTCCATTGGCACCGGGGTATTGTTCATAGATGGTGGTGCATTTGTTGAGTTGTATTGGGGGTGATTCCCCTGGCTGTACCGAGGTTGCCAGTTCCTCTGTTGGAATGGCGGTGGTCTGGGTGGATTGTTGAACCGTTGGAATGGTGATTGCGCTCCCAGGGTCTTCTTCAATATGCCATCTATGATGGTTTTTCCTTGCGCGATGGTCTTGACCTTTTCTTTAAGGTCGTGGTAATTGAGGGGGATTGGTGGTTTTAATGTGTCGTGTAGAAGTGATGCTGGGATTCCCTGGAGGAAGATGTTGTAGGTTTCCTCATTCCCCAATGTATACCCTGCCTTCCTTGCCAGGCTTTCGAACCTGGTAATATACTCGTCATAGTCAGATCCCTTCATTCGGCAGTCCCTGAGTTCATTCCTGGCTCGTTGAGCTGCTTGGGTGTCTTGGAATTGCTGGCTGAATTCAAGGAGGAATTGGTCCCATAGCGCTGGGATGTTGTCCTGAGGCATTTCAGCCTGTCGATCCATTCACCCATGTCTCTGACCCATTGGGCTGTGCTTTCTCCTTTGATGAGAGTGAGGGTGAATGCGATCTTTTTGAAGGGGGAGTTGTATCCCGCTACATCTGCGTTTAGGTGCAGGTATCCTTTTACTTCTTCAATGAAGTTGTCTGCTTTGGACCTATCTCCCGTAAAGACTTGTGGGAGTGCTCCCATGGTTTTTACGTCAGTGGCTGTGGCTACAGGTACTTGTGGCACATTCGGGTCTGGCCCTCCTCCTGGTCCTCCTGGTCCTCCTCCAGACCCTCCTGGCAGTCCCAATCTTTTGAGGACCTGTCTAAGGACATTTTGGATGTGTTGTGGTGCACTCTGGGTGGTTGTGGACGGTTGGGCAGCAACGGCCGTGGCTATGGTGGTTTGTGTTGACATGGCTTGTGAGAGGCTAGGGATTCTGGCTCCTGCTGGTAAGGTGTCGGTGGGCAGTCCTTGGAGTGGAGTAAGGGTTCTGATAGGGAATACTGGTGCTTTTTCTTCTACTGGGGTGATCTTGATTTTGTTGAAGGCATCGTCATTTCTTTGACTGCCTCGTCTGACTCTGTGTCTGAGATGACCTCAGGCTCTTCTAGCTCTTCGTCGAGAAGCTCGTCAGCTTCTGATCCTTCAGTGTCATATTCGTGTAGCTGTGGAACTGCTGCCCCTAGGGTGTATTGTCCCTCAGTCCAATGGACTTCTTTCCACCTGTCGTTGTGGATGCACACCAGCTTTGGGTTAGTTGGCGCCTTGCCATTTGCTGTGACGATAATCTGTATATCCCAATCCATGGGATTGGCTGGATGTTCTTTGGAGATGTATCGAACTCTGTGGTTCCTTCTGCCTTCTGTGGCGTCTACCCAATTGAGGGTCGTAGTCTGCAGTGTCCCTTCTGAACTGCTAGCCGTATTGAAAGAAAGTTGAGTCTAATGTCACCACCAAGGGTTTGACAGCAACAATAGACACACTAAGTCGAAAAGCAAGGCCTTGAAGTGGCCTAGAAGACTTATAGAGAGGAAGTCGACCTGCAAGTCGATGTTGATACCCGGGTTACCGCTTGCTGAGCTTCAACTCAGTAGCCACCCGCAATGAAGTAGAACACTGCTAGTATTGAGACAAGAGACTCAACTTGCCTCTACCAGGCGTAATGAGTCCCCTATATATAGTACAGAGTACTTGAGGGCAGGCCTAGGGCCTGAAGGGGCAGTGCTACCTATTTATACTTGAAACGCAAGGAGAACAATAACAGCCAGTAGCAAAGATGGCTCAAGAAATCACACGCTGATGTACATGAAACAGGGCATGAACATGAAATGGGGTCACAAACACTCTAGTTGGCCGGTTCTGCAACTTACAGGGGCACGATGGTGTTGAACCATCACCCCAGGCCGGTTACAGAGGTTCCCTCTGATGGTTCGGCCATCTGGTAGTCTTGATCTTCTTCCTCTTGGAAGTCGATGAGGTTTGCTTGCCTAGGGCCTTGCCTGTATGGGTTCCTGGGCTGTTGTCGTCTGTCAGGGCAGGCGTGGGCGAAGTGCCCTTCCCTGCCGCAGTTGAAGCACCGCATTGCTTCATATCCTGGTGCTGATATGTTTCCTCTGGTGGGCGGTCCTGTCCTCTGTCTCCAGTTTCCTCGTCCCCTCCAATTATTAGGGGTGTGACCCCTGGACAGATCCATAGGGACCAGGGTATTGTTCATGGATGGTGGTGCATTTGTTGAGTTGTACTGGGGGTGGTTCCCCTGGTTGTATTGCGGTTGCCAGTTTCTTTGCTGAAATGGCAGTGGTTGGGGTGGATTGTTAAGCCGTTGGAAGGGCAACTGCCCTGCCAAGGTTTTCTTTAAGATACCATCTATGATGGTCTTTCCTTGTGCAATGGTTTTGACCTTCTCTTTGAGGTCGTGGTAGTTGAGAGGGATTGGTGGTTTCAGGGTATCGTGTAGGAGTGACGCTGGGATTCCTTGTAAGAAGATGTTATAGGTTTCTTCGTTCCCCAGTGTGTACCCTGCCTTTCTTGCCAGGCTCTCGAACTTGGTGATGCATTCGTCATAGTCGGATCCCTTCATCCAACAGTCTCTGATTTTGTTTCTGGCTCATTGGGCCACCTGAGTGCCCTGGAACTGTTGGCTGAATTCCAGGAGGAATTGATCCCATAGTGCTGGGATGTTATCCTGGGGCATCTGTAATCGGTCAATCCATTTGCCCATATCTCTGACCCATTGGGCCATGTTTTCTCCCTTGATGAGGGTGAGGGTGAAGGTGATCTTTTTGAAAGGGGAGTTATATCCCACTACATCTGCATTCAGACACAGATATCCTTTTACTTCCTCGATGAAGTCGTCCACTTTGGACCTATCTCCCATGAAGACTTGGGGGAGTGCTCCCATAGTTTTTACGTTGGCAGCTGCCGCCACGGGTATTTGTGGTACATTTGGGTTCGGCCCTCCTGGTCCTCCTGGCCCTCCTGGTCCTCCTGGTTCTCCTGGTCCTCCTGGTCCTCCTGGTCCTCCTCCAGACCCTCCTGGTGGTCCTGACCTTTTGAGGACTTGTCTGAGGACGTCCTGGATGTGTTGTGGTGCGCTTTGAGTGGTTGTGGATGGTTGTGCGGCAACAGCCATGGCTGTGGTGGTTTGAGTGGACATAGCTTGTGAAAGGCTAGGGATTCTAGCTCCTGCTGGTAAGGCATCGGTTGGTATTCCCTGAAGGGGAGTGAGGGTTCTGGTGGGAAATACTGGTGCTTTTTCTTCCACTGGGGTAATCTTGATTTTGTTGAAGGTGTCATCAATTTCTTTGACCGCCTCGTCTGATTCTGTGTCTGAAACGACCTCTGGTTCTTCTAGTTCCTCATCAAGAAGCTCGTCAGCTTCTGATCCTTCGGTGTTGTATTTGTGTAGCTGTGGGACTTCTGCTCCTAGGGTGTATCGCCCTCTAGTCCAGTGGACTTCTTTCCACCTGTCATTGTGGATACACACCAGCTTCGGGTTGGTCAGTGCTTTGCCTCTTGCTGTGACGATAATCTGTATATCCCAATCTGTGGGATTGGCTGGGTGCTCTTTAGAGATATACCGAACCCTGTGGTTCCTTTGGCCTTCAGTGGTGTCTACCCAATCGAGGGTCGTGGTCTGCAGTGTCCCTTCTGAACTGCTAGCTGTATTGAAATCAAGTTGAGTCTAATGTCACCACCAAGGGTTTGACAGCAACAATAGACACACTAAGTCGATAAGCTAGGACTCGAAGTGTCCTAGAAGACTTATAGAGAGGAAGTCGACCTGCAAGTCGGTCTTGATGTCTGGGTTACCGCTTGCTGAGCTCCAACTCAGTAGCCACCCGCAATGAAGTAGAACACTGCTAGTATTGAGACAAGAGACTCAACTTGCCTCTACCAGGCATAATGAGTCCCCTATATATAGTACATGGTACTTGAGGGCAGGCCTAGGGCCCGAAGGGGCAGTGCTACCTAATTATACCTGAAACACGAACAAGAACAATAGTGACCAGTAGCAAAGGTCGCTCAAGAAAATCACAAGCTGATGTACACAAAACAGGGCACAAACATGAAATGGGGTACGAACACTCTAATTGGCCGGTTCCACAACTTACAGGGGTGCAATGGTGTTGAACCATCACCCCAGGCCGGTTACAAAGGGGTAGACAAAAAAATTCTTGACCCATACAAGCTAGAGTTGCATGTGATACTAGTATAGAGATCCACAAATGCTTTGCCTGGTTGCAGAACTTACATGGGCGTGGACAGTTGAATGTCCACCCAAGGCCAGTTACAGGTGGTTCTATAGAGCACTGAGAGGTCTGTTACTCAGTGACTTTTGTCTGCCTGAAGTGAAGAAAGGCAATGCCTTTCTGAGTGATGAAGTGCAGCTGAAGAGGTGTGTTCACACAGAGGATTGACTCTGTAGGATATGAGATGTCTTGCTCACTCCCAAGGGTGTATTTATAGTCTCTATGGTCTACATATGTCCATAAGCCCTTAAGGGGTGAGTACAGGCATCCACAATATCACATAATTATAATATTCTACATATGGATGAGTCCAATGAGTCCACACATACCCTGAGCCCTCAGAAGGGGTATGCATAAGTGTAGAACCATACTAAAAGGTCCGTATGTGACTGTAACTACATGATTGTAAAGACAGTAGGTAAAGTGTCAATCTGAAACACTTTGATCATACAATAATTGGGTCAGATAACAAAAAAGAGTTCTTAGATCGGCCATAAGGGCATAATCACATTGTTCTAGGGTATTGTATGTACATAGGTGTCCATGCAGTCCATGTGCTGACATGTGCTCACTAAGTCTGTAATTGTCCTGGAGCATTAAGTGCCCCTTGTAATGTCCAGGCCGGTTCTACCAAACCCCTGAGTGTGAGACTGTCTGGTCTGGGCATAGCCATGTAGATGTTCCGTCTCAACATCCCCCCATGATCCAACAATTATGGAGCACAAAGACCCATGTCAGGATTGAAGCGCAGAAGGAGGGTGTGTGAGAGTGACTTGGTGAAGCCATCTGCAACCATGTCTTCCATAGGTGTATGTATTAGAGAAATTTGACCATCCTCTATGTACTCGTGAATGACATGATGCTTAATATTGATGTGCTTGGATCGACAACTGGTGACTGGATTTTGTGCAAGGTCAACTGCACCTTTGTTGTCACCATGAAGAGGGACAGGGTCCTTGATGGTGTATCCAAGTTCCTTCAAGAAACCTCAATACCAGACAGCTTGGTTGGCCACATTGGCCAGAGCCATGTACTCTGCTTTAGATGTGCTTTGGGCGATGGTCTTTTGTTTATGGGATGACCAGGAAATTGTGCCGTTAGCAAGCAAGAATACATAACCAGAGGTGGAATGATGATCCTCCATATTGTCTCCCATAGAGGAGTCAGAGTAGCCATGAAGGCCATTGCCATTGGCCCCATTGTAGCACAAGCGCATGTTCACAGTTCCCACAAGGTAGGACAGAACATATTGGGTGAGGTGTAGATGTTGTTTAGAGGGGTTTGCTGCATACTGGGCCAGATGTGATACAACAAAGGAAATGTCCAGATGAGTGCCAATTTGTACATAAAGCAGGCTGCCTATGAGGCTTTGGTAGTGTTTAATCTCTGTAAGGGAGGCCTGTTCAGTGTTTTTGACCAGGTGCATGTCTGCACCAGCCAGTAGTGGGGTATTATGTGGGTTCGTGTCTGACATGCCAAAGTGTTCTTGTACATCATGTATGTAACCAGACTGGTCAATCTCAATGCAGTTATGTGACCTGTTGTGGGTGATTTGAATCCCCAGATAGGACTCTACTGTATTTCCCCAAGGTCTGACATTTTGTAACACTTCTGTAGATCTACTTTTAAATGCTTGATGGCTTCTATAGAAGCACCCATAATAGTGATGTCATCAACATAAAGAATGACAATCAGTGGAGATGAATCCTCCCCCCATGATGAGGACATCACATAAATAAACTCTGGCATTGGAGAATGTCTGCTTAAAGCTGAGTTCCAAAAGGAATCCATGGAATTGCAAGTTCCATGTGTGGGAGGCTTGTTTGAGACCATAAATAGATTTTTTAAGCTTGCATACTTTATTCTCCATTCCAGCAACAACGAAACCCTGTGGTTGCTCCATGTAAATCTCCTTGTCGAGCACACCATAGAGGAACGCCGACTTGACATCCATCTGGTGTATGTGCCAGTCTTCTAGTGCAGCTAATGCTAGGAGGAGTCTGAGAGACTCAAAACATGCAACAGGAGAGAAGGTTTCATCATAATCTATACCAGGGATCTGCGTAAATCCCTTCACCACTAGCCGGGCACGGAAGTGGCCATCGGCTTTCAACTTGAATACCCATTTCGATTTTACAGCTTTGCGGCCCACTGGGAGATCGACTAACTCCCATGTGTCATTTTTAGCTAAGGCGTCTATCTCATATTGACAGGCCTTCTGCCACTCATTGGCATCTTTAGACTTTAGAGCCTCGGCATAAGTAACCAGATCCCTTCCTACGTAAGCCACAGCAAATAGTTCCATGTGCCCTAGCCACTGGGCGCCAGGCACCTCAGCATTATCCTCATTGAAGTACCTTTGGTTCGGTACCGGTACACGTGCCAATTGCCTGGGAGCAATGAAGCGCTCAGCAAATCCCCCCGGAATCATAGGATCCAGTGGAGACTCTTCTGTTCACTTATATGTTTATGAAGCAGAAGGGCAGGGTGGTGGCATAGAAGGAGGAGGGTGCTTAGCAATAGGCGTAGAAGGGGGAAGAGTGCCTTGGGTGGGTGGTGTAGCAGGCCGCTCTACTTTGGGTTCAAGTAAGTCGTCAACCTGATCTTCATCCTCAGAAGAGGAAGTAGGTGACGCTGTGCGTGGGGGTAGTGGTGGTGCAGATGTGTTAGGTTCTGCATTCACTGGAATAAATGGAATGGGGATTGGTGGAGGAGATGTAGTGAGCCCTTGGTGTGTTGAGGGCTTGGTCTCTTTGTCTACAGCAGGAAAGCTACTCTCATTGAATGTCACATCCCTTGACACACAAACGGAGTGGGTACTTTTATCCCAGAGGCGGTATCCCTTACTACCAGCCTCATACCCAACAAAGACAACGGGCAGCGCTTTCGTGTCGAGCTTGCGTTGCTTGTCAGCTGGCACATGCATATATGCCTTGCATCCGAAGATGCAGAAGTATGAGACATCCAGAACATGACCAGCGTTCCATTGCTCATGAGGGGTCTTCCACTCCAGCGAGCGGATGGGAGTGCGGTTGTAGACGTGAACCACGGTGCTTACAGCGTGCTCCCAGAAGCCGTTTGACAAGCCAGCTTGGTGAAGCATGGACATTGCCTTATCCATAATGGTGCGGTTAAACCGCTCAGCCTTTCCGTTCTGCTGGGGTGTACCCAGCATCGTCAACTGGTGTTCAATACCCTTCTCGTTCATATAGGCTCGGACTATAGCCCCTGTGTATTTGCCAACTCTATCAGACTGTAGGATGCGTAGTTTTTTGGAGGTTTGGGTGGTAGCCCAATTAATATATTTTTTAAGTGCATCCAGGAACTGGTCTTTTGTTTTCAAGAAGTAGACAACTGTGAGGCTAGTGTAGTTGTCGATAAAGGTGGCCATATAGAGGGAGCCATACAAAGACTTGGTCTGCATGGGACCTGCTAAGTCTGAGTGAACGATTTCCAATATTTGGGTTGCCCTCTTAGAAGAGGACGGGAAGGGTTTGTGAGTGGATTTGCCTGTCTCACAGCCATGGCACAGTGTAGGTATTGCCATGTCGACACCAGAGAAGTCCATGCCTTGCAGGGCAGAGGGACCATGTTCTTTTAGCGCGTGATGGGACATATGCCCCATGCACTGATGCCAGGTGTGGAGTGTGGTAGACTCCTTTCGGTGTGTGTTCAGTGCCCCGGTGTCAGAGTCAACCCAGAAGAGTCGACCTTCGTGGTATCCTGAGGCCACGACTTTGTTTGTGACAATGATGTCAAAGCCACATGAGTGGAAAGGTATGGCAGCCCCTTTATCCAAAATGGATCCAAGCGATAGGATGTGATTTCCTATGCCGGGTGCATAGATAGCATCTTTAAGGGTGATCCGCACTCCCTGCAGGCTTGTGAACACAGCAGTTCCCACACCTAACTGTGAGATTACAGTACCCTGCTTGTCACTGAGACATATGGTCCCTTTGACTGGTGTGTAGGTGACAAAGTCAGAGTGGTGGGGTGTGATGTGATGGGTTGCCCCGCTGTCCATTAACCAACGCGATTTACTTGCAGCACACAAGGAAACACCGATGTCATTGACCTCTTTGATGGAGGCGGTTGTGTCTACGACATGACTATTTATGGCCTTGTTGCTGCTGCTGCTCTCCTGCTTCTTTTTAGCATCTGCCTCATCCTTCTTCTTCTTTCGGCAATCGGGCTTGATGTGCCCTTTCTTGTTGCAGTAGTGGCAAACAAGATCAGCATGCTTCTCCTTTTTATTGGAGCCACTTTTGCCTTTGCCTTTCCCCTTGATTGGGGCGATTGCATTGAGGGAGGCAGAGCTGCCAGACCTACGACCTTCTTCATTCTGAATGTGGGCTATCATTTCGCCCGGTTGAAGTAGTGTGGGGTCGCCAGCGGCAAGGATGGTGGAGGTGAGAACCTCGTAAGAGTCAGGGAGAGCGCGGAGTATGATAAAACAGTACTGGGTGTCAGTGACACCCATCTTGGTGTTGGCAAGGTTGATGCAGGACTCATTCAGCTTGGTGAGCTGAGGTCCCATTGGCTGACTTTTGTCCAGCCTAGCTTGTGTGAGCGTGATCCAGTCATTGAAGATGGTGGTGCTACCATAGACTCCACCATAGAGCCTCTTAAGCTGATCCCACCTGTCCTTGAGGGTCGGGTAGGCATTTTCATCGGTGATCTGGGAGAAGACTCCCATGGTCATGTACAGTCAGAAGTATGCCTTGAGTTGGCGTTGCATATTGTTCCACTCGTCTACATCGGTGCCGGTAGGGCAGCTCCGGAAACGCAAGTGGTCTTCCACTTCATAGATCGTCATGATCGCCTCGAAGGTGCCGGACCATTCTGACCACCTGGTACCATCAAACTGTGGGAGCTTAACTCCCAATGGTATAGCAAAGCTTGACTGGAATGCATTCGAGATGTGCGTGGTTATAGCTGGCTGGGAAAGGGGCGCATTGCCTGAAACTGTGTTGGTGGGAGTATTGGGTCGAGAGGACATGTTGTGACTGTGCTGAGGAGCAGTCAGCACAAGTCCCTGCTAGCACACAGGTGCAGTAGAGTGCCGCCTCCTGTCTGTGGTACTGTATGGCCAGAACACTAATGTGTCCTGCCTCTGTGTGCGCTTCTATGTATGGTAGGTAGTATGATGTTTTTTATAGTAGTTCTAATACTGCTGAAGCACTACCTGCAGCTCCAGGGGAGTCATGTCAGAGATGAGCCAGCAGCCACTTCCCTAGAGAACACAGATGTGAAGTGTCTGCCGCTCTAGTGGGTCCACGGAGTCTCTGATTAACGCCTAGATGATTGGGCATGTGACTAAGTAGCTAGGGCATGGATATCCTGACTGTGGGGCATCGCACCCCAGAGGCCGCAATGGGTACTTATGCCAGTCAGACCCGCATGCCTAGACTACTGTGTGTCTACTTTATTTATGTAGTGTGGCACAGTTGTAACTAGGCCCAAGCACTAGGGGTGTGACTAACCCCTGCCTTGTGATAGACCCAAAGCCGCTCCCACTGAAGGGCAGACAGCCAACCATTCACCAGGCCTATAGCCAGTCTGGGCTTCCCTGGACCCACCTAAGTGCATAAGGCGCTCTACACTAAGATATAATAATGTGTAGTATAGCGTGCAACGCTAGAGGGGGTTTAGTGCATGTCACCTACACCTAGGTCCATAATGCACCTCACGCAAGGTCCTTAAGACCCCAGCACAGACCTAGCCAGGTTGCTTACCCCCATGGGCTCAGCGGATCCTGCTAGTTGGAGTATACAGCAAACAAAGATGTTTACTCACTGTTAGAAACAGTTGTGAGCGATAGAACTTTGTGTAGTGGTTATAAGTTTAGAGCGCAGGGCCCATAACCTGATGTCAAGTGCAGCTGAAGAGGGTGTTTCACACAGAGAAAGAACTCTGTAGGAGATGAGACGTCTTCCTCACTCCCAAGGGTGTATTTATAGTCCCTATGGTCTACATATGTCCATAAACCCTTAAGGGGTGAGTACAGGCGTCCACTATATTGCATAATTACAATATTCTACATATGGACGAGTCCAAAGAGTCCGCACATACCCTGAGCCCTCAGAAGGGGTATGCGTAAGTGTAGAACCATACTAAAAGGTCCATATGTGATTGTAACTAACTGATCGTAAGGACAGTAGGTAAAGTGTCAATCTGAAACAGTTCGATCATACAATAATCGAGTCAGATAACAAAAGAGAGTTCTTAGATCGGCCATAAGGGCACAATCACATTGTTCTAGGGTATCGTACGTATGTAGGTGTCCATGCAGTCCATGTGCTGACATGTGCTCACTAAGTCTGTAATTGTCCTGGAGCATTAAGTGCCCCTTGTAATGTCCAGGCTGGTTCTACTGAACCCCTGAGCGTGAGACTGTCCGGTCCGGGCATAGCTGTGCAGACATTCCATCTCAACACGCAGCTAATGCTAGGAGGAGTCTGAGAGACTCAAATCATGCGACAGGAGAGAAGGTTTCATCATAATCTATACCAGGGATCTGCATAAATCCCTCACCACTAGCCGAGCATGGAAGTGGCCATCAGCTTTCAACTTGAACACCCATTTTGATTTTACAGCTTTGTGGCCCACCAGGAGATCAACTAACTCCCATGTGTCATTTTTAGCTAAGGCATCTATCTCATATTGACAGGCCTTCTGCCACTCATCAGCATCTTTAGACTTTAGAGCCTTGGTATAAGTAACTGGGTCCCTTCCTATGTAAGCCACAGCAAAAAGTTCTGTATACCCTAGCTACTGGGCACCAGGTGCCTCAGCATTATCCTCATTGAAGTACCTTCAATTTGGTACCGGCACACATGCCAATTGCCTGGGAGTGACAAAGCACTTGGCAAATCCCCCTGGAATCATAGGATCCAGTGGAGACTCTTCTGCTTGCTTATAGGTTTGTGAAGCAGAGGGGTGAGGCAGTGGCATAGAAGGAGGAGGGCACTTGACTGTAGGTGTAGAAGGGAGAAGAGTGCCTTGGGTGGGTGGTGTAGCAGGCTGCTCTATTTTGGGTTCAAGTAGATTGTCAACCTGATCTTCATTTTCAGAAGAGGAAGTAGGTGATGCTGTGTGTGGGGGTAGTGGTGGTGCAGATGTGTTAGGCTCTGCATTTGCTGGAAAGAATGAAATGGGGATTGGAGGAGAAGATGCAGTGAGCCCTTGGTGTGTCGAGGGCTCAGTCTCTTTGTTTACTGTGGGAAAGCTACTCTCATTGAATGTCACATCCCTTGACACTTGAATGGAGCAGGTACTTTTATCCCAGAGGCGGTATCTGTCACACTAGGATGTCACGTGTCTTAGTGTGAGGGTTTGGGTTTGGTTCAGGTTGGAGTTTGGATGCCTTGTCCAAGTCTGGTTTCTGATATGGGTCAGGGTTCAGAGTTCTGTCCTTAGAACTTGTATGGTTGTGGTGTGTAGCGGTGCTGGCTGTTCTGTTATCACTTCTAGGAAGTGATGTCTGGAGGTGCAATGACGTCTTGTATTGCACTTAGTTCATTGGTGTTCACGCTAAGGTCATGAATGGAAGGGGTTCTGGTGTCTTGTAGGAGTGGCTCCTGGTTGCTACTGGTATGTTGTAGTATGTGGCATGTATTACAGAGGTCGTAGTATGTGACTTGTTCTTATAGACAACTAGAGGTCCTTTACTAGTGGCCTTCATATAGACGGCTAGAGTTCTGTTACTAGCAGCCTTCAGGTTTGGGTTCTGGGTGGGAAAGATGGCATCTTTCTGTCTGAGTTGTTCAGAGTTTCAAGTGAAGAGCAAATGCAGCTCTAAGTTGATTTAGCAGGCCTTAGGGTACATTCTAAGGTGCAAGAGGATGGTTCTGATGGTTCTTAAGCTTAAGTTCACAAGATGATGAACTAGAAGTCCTGTATTATACAAGAGACTAAGCTTAAGGCTTGAGTCTCACTTTGGGGGGCTTTTATAGGCCCTGTGGCTACTGTACAGTAAGTACATATGACTAAGTAAAGGGATGATGCATCTCTAAGGCATCGTACTAAGCATAAATAGTCCAGCAGTCCATAACATCACCCCCTGTTTAGAGTCCTTGGGAGCATCCTTGGCAAGACTCCCTGTAGGGGCAGTTGCGACAGATGTGGCCGTGAGGCAGCACTTGTGGCACTTCTTGTGGTTCTTGACGGCCCCCCAAGACTGTATGTACTCGTCATCGTCGTCGTCAGTGTCAAGGGGGGCAATATGTTTGAGGTACTCAGGGACTTTGAAGCCCTTGAGCATCTTGTTGTGAGCAACTTTTTTAAGGTTGCTCCATGGGACTGGCTGTGCTTTGAGGCCAGTCATGATGTGGTTGAAGGCGTTAGCATCCTGCAATCCTCCCAACCACTCCATCTTCTTCATATGTATGAACACTGCCTTGATTTTGAGTTTGAGCATTTCTTGCTCAAGGTAGTGGTCGTCTTCTTCCCACTTGCAGTAGGTGATGATGGCTGCTGTTAGTGATTTGTCTCCCTCATCCTGCAGGGTGTTATTGACACTCTCAGCAAATGGTTCCCTGCCAGAGAACATTCTGCTGTGATGTTTAGTGTATCTGGCGCAGGATGTGTGGAGGGGATGGGACAGAGTAGGTCTGTATAAATTGGGTGTCCCTTACCCATGGTGGTGCTGAGGAGGGGGTAGCGGTCATTGTCAAAGTGGTACTTGAAGTACTTGGCATGCTCAGCTCCTCCCTTTTTATTGGGGACGATAAATGGTTCGAAGGTGCAGGTGTGATAACTGGGGCCTGGGTGTTCATCGCTCACCTCACCCTTTGTCTGGTCCTCCTCCTCCTTGTGGACTTGTTGTTTGTGTATTTCTTCGTCTTCTTCTTTTTCTTGCTGGGAGCAAGCTGGTTTGGCTCCCAGTGCATGAAGGGCATCGCAGATGTCACCTGCTGGAATGTGCTGAGCGTATATGGTGGTGGTGCTGGCCTGCTTGCAAGCATTTGCAAGGGCATCAATCCTAAGGTTAGTGGAGGCAGAAAGTGGGGAAGCTGGGGCACTGTCGACTGAATACCCCATAGGGGTAAGCGATGGTGGGGAGACAGATCCCCAGGAGCTGTTGGTGGAGGAGGTATCCTCAATAAAAGTAAGGGGGTAAAAGCAGTTGGTGGGTAGACTGGTCATGGATGCCATAGGGGTGGTGCTGATGATGGTGGCCATTGGTACTGTGGTTGGGGCTGAATGTTTTGGAAGTTGGGAATGGTGGAAGTGGGTGTAGAAAGATGAGAAGTGTGGTAGTGGTATGGAAGTTGGTTTGGTAGTACGCGGCTGAAGAGGCAGTTGCTTGCTGAGGTCTTTGTCTTGATTCATGGGTCCTTATATATGTTTTGACCCCCTGTTTAGGTTTCTTTGGTCTTGTGAAATTCTTCGAGGAGTTCCAGAGCATGTAGGTCATCACTGCTGACCCATGAGTTGTCTGATGTGGGGTATCCTTTCCATCTGACCAGGTATTGGTGCTGACGCTTGTGCCCATGTTTCCTTTCTGCAATAATTTCATCAACTTCATATTCTTCTTTGCCTTCTATTGTGTCAGGTGGTGGTCATTTGTAAGGCTTGCTGTACTCCTTGGTTTCTGTATAAGGTGTTATTAGATCCACATGAAACACATCGTGTATGTTCATGTTCAGAGGTAGGTTGAGCCAGTATGCCACTGCTGATATTTGCTGACTGATGGTGAAGGGTCCTATGTGCTTTAGTGCCATTTTCTTTGATGGTGCCTTTGTTTTGATGTTGCACGCATCAAGCCATACTTCTTGTCCTTCCTTGTATGTCTTGATTGGTCTCTTTATTTGGGTCTTCCTTTGCAGCGATTGGTGGGCTATTGTTCTTGCCTTGGTAAGTTCTTCTATTTGGGTGGTGGTGGCAGGTACTGTTTCATTGCCATCTTTCCAATTTGCTTGTGGGTTAGTCCCCATGATTAGTTGATGTGGTGTAAAGCCTGTTGTTTCATGTTTCTACGTGTTGTGAGCAAATTCTGCTACTGGGAGGTACTGGGCCCAATTGTTTTGAACTCCATTGGCAATTTGTCTTAAGTAGCCTTCAATCCATTGGTTCATGCATTTGCTTTGTCCATCTGTTCTTGGGTGGAAGGCAGTACTCAAGTTTTGTCTTGTCCCAATTGCTTTACACATGGTACGTGCAAAGTTGCCTGTAAATCTTGGGTCTCTGTCTGATATGATTCGTTTTGGTGTTCCAAACCAGGGGAATAAATGGCGGAGATATAGTCCAGCTACTCCTTCTCCATCAATAGTTTTCTTGCAGGGTAAGAATATGGCAGCTTTGGAACATCCTTGGTCAACAATTGTAAGGATTGAGTCGTATCCTTTTAACTTTGGTAGGTCAGTTGTGAAGTCCATGGATATATATTGGAATGGTCCTTCTTCAACTGGAGTGTCAAAGTGGTGTAGAGGTGCATGAGGGACTTGGATTGTCTTGCTTTCTTGACACTTAGCACATCCTTTGACATAGTTTTTGACAAATTGTCTGAGTCTTGGGCCATGGAAGTGTCTTTTGATGAGGTCCCAAGTGTTCTTGATGCCTGGATGTCCTCCAATAGGTGAGTTATGTAGTTCTTGGAGGGTTTCTTGTCGCTGATTGGTGTTGTCTGGCATGTATATTGTTCGAGAAAAAAGGGGTTGGGTAAAATTGTCACATGTTCGTTGACTTCTACCCCCCTTTTAAGGTCTTCTCTCCGAGATAGGAGGTCAGCAATTGTGTTTTGCTTTCCTGGAATGTGGTGGAGTAGGAAGTTGAAATTGGCAAGGTGGGCCATCCATCTTGCTTGTCTAGGCATGATTTTATGTGCTGATCTGAAATATTTCAGATTATTGTGGTCAGAGCATATCTGGTTTTGTTGGGTAGCTCCTAGGAGGTAGTGACGGAAGGCTTTGGTGGCAGCTACTATTGCTAGCAGCTCTCTGTCGAAGATATCATAGTTTTGTTCTGCTGGCAATAGTGACTTCGAAAAATAGGCCACTGGGTGTCTCCCATCTTCAAAATCTTGGGATAGGGTGGCTCCTATTGCGAAGGCGGATGCATCAGTGTCCAATATAAAGGTTTTGGTTTGGTCTGCTGTTCGTAGGATGGGGTAACAGATAAATTCTGTTTTGAGGGTCTGAAATGCTTCTTCTTC
This sequence comes from Russula compacta, assembly GCA_022376555.1. Lineage (NCBI taxonomy): Eukaryota > Fungi > Basidiomycota > Agaricomycetes > Russulales > Russulaceae > Russula > Russula compacta. Next base: position 54,283 of record WTXH01000203.1, read on the forward strand.
CTTTGGCCCCCATTCCCATTGTTTGTTCTTCTTCGTCAAGTTGTGTAGGGGTCATGCAATTTTGGAGTAGTGTGCAATAAAGTCCTTGTAAAAGTTTCCAAATCCTAGAAATGTGTGAACTTGTTTGACAGTTTTAGGAGTTGGCCAGTCAGTGATTGCTTTAACTTTGACTGGGTCCATTTTGACAAGGCCGCCTCCTACTATCATTCCTAGGTATTCCACTTCTTATTTGTGGAATTCACACTTTTCTGGCTTTAGGTAGAGGTCATTGTTGGCAAGGATTTGTAGGACTTCATCTACTTGTTGTTGGTGTTCTTTCCAAGTTCCATCGGTTGCAATGAGGATGTCATCCATGTATATGAAGACATTTCCTTTTGCTAATTGTTCCCTGAAGATGATGTCCATCATGCTTTGGAAGGTGGCTGGGGTGTTTCACATTCCAAAGTACATGACTTTTGATTGAAAGAATCCTCAGTTTGTTTTGAAGGTGGTTTTGTGTTGGTCTTCTGGTCTAATGAGGATATTGTTATACCCCCATTGTACATCGAACTTTGTGAAGTGCCTCTTGTGTGCCAGTTGTGGGATAAGATCTTGAATGAGGGGGAGAGGGTAATTGTTAGGGACCGTCCATTCATTGAGTTGCCTGTAGTCTTGTACAGGTTGGAGTTTTCCATCTTTCTTTTTGATGAAAAAGAATGGTGAAGCGTATGGTGATTTGGATGGTTCAATGTATCCTTGTCTTGATGTTCTTTGAGGAACTCTTCTAATGCATCCTGTTCCTTGGGAGATAGAGGGTATATTTTGCAATCAAATGATGTGGGTGCATTGGGTTTAAGGTCAATGGTGTGGTCCCAGGGTTTTGATTCAGGGATTCACTTTGAAGCTCTTCACTGAAGACCTTTTTGAAGTGTTGGTATTCCCTAGGTACCAGTTGGTGCCATTCCTTTTTCTCCTTCTTGCTGGCTTCGTCTATTGCCAACTGGGTAGATGTCGTAGTTTTCCGTACTTGGAATATGGGTGGTCTTTTGTTGACATCTTAGGTGGATGCTATAATGTGTCCTTGTATTTTTCCTTCTTTCCAGCTAATATCTGGATTGGTGATTCATAGGAAGGGATATCCTAGGATGATGTTGTCCTTTCCTAGGTTGGTGACAAAGAATGGTAGTTCCCTTCGTATGCCTCTATGTTGGATAGTGAGGCATATTGTTTCTGTAATTTGTCCTGCTGCATTGATAGTTCCATCAATGTTTCTTGTGGTTCGGGGTTTATCTAACTTCTGTCTAAGAAGTTTGAAATGTTTGACGATTTGAGGGGAGATGAATTTTCTGTCGCTCCACTGTCAATTAATGTTCGAATCTCAGCCTGTTGGTCCTTGTGACGCAATATTAATTGAGTTTGTACTGATCATATCTTTGGTATGAAGGCTCATTTTGGAATAAAGTCTGAATGATGGCCATGTCATTCAGACTTGTCGAAAATCCACTCCTCTTCCTCTCATGGCATTCATCCATTCAAGCTTTTTGTCATCGGAGAACTGGATCATTCTGTTAGCTAGTTCAGTCATTTCGTATTGCTCTTGAGGCTCTTCTTCTTCTTCTTCTTCTTCTTCTTCTTCTTCTTCTTCTTCTTCTTCTTCTTCTTCTTCTTCTTCTTCTTCATCATAATACTCCTGGTCTTCTTCTTCTTCTTCGACTACTTTGATGTAGGAGGGTTTAGGCGATGGTTGGGATTGAACTTCTTCTTTGGACAATCCTTCACCATGTGTCCTTGTTGACTGCATTCAAAGCATCATCCTTCGACTCTATGCTTCTGTCTTTCTTCATTGGTGTTTGCTTTTCGGATGGCATCAACCTGCATAGGTGTGCCATTGGTGTATGGTTGTCTTAGAGGTTTCTGAGAGGGTGGTGGCTTGGTAGGGAGGAAGCTAGCTCACTTGGGTCCCCAGTTAGGCATAGGCCATTTCCCTTCTCCAAAGATTAGTTCTCTTCCTCCTGTGTCTTTGCTTCTGTCTGGACAGTGGCCACATAGTCTACAAAAGTGGTTAGTCCAGGGTGCATTCTTAGAGTCCTTTGTCCTAATCCAGTGGTAATCCTTGGAGGAACATTTGGAGGGTTGCTGGTGCATTGGGGTGGTATCCTGCCTTTATGGACAGGGTTCTGAACTGCGCTATATAGCTGTCTAGGTCGCCTTGCTTCATCTTTAATTGTTGGAGCACAGTGGTGGCTTTGGTGACTTTATGGATGTCTGTAAATGCGGCTGTAAGGCGGATTCGAATGTAGCCCAGTGTATTTCATCTTGAAAGGGTGCATTATGGTTGTAGTGTTGATCTTGAAGGTGATCAACTCTATCATAGACCCAGTCGTTGACTAGGGGTCCTCTGATATAGGATAATGCAAGGGTGGCCCTCTTGTATGGGACTTGCATTGTTTCATTGTCTTCATTGAGTACTCTGTATAGTTTGAATTCCCTTAGGAATTTGTCACTTTTGCTATGGTCTCCTGTGAATACTTCTGGGGGAGTACTGTTCCATTTGCCATTTCCTTGGCCTGGAGGTGGAGCTACTTGTGCTCCTGCTTGTTGTGGACCTGGTGGAGGTCCTCCTGCAGGTGATTGAGGCTGCTGGGGTTGTTGTGGTGGTGGTACATTTGCCATAAAGATTTGTATTGGTTGTTAAGGTGGTAACAAGTATTCTTGTTGGTCTGGGTCTATTACTTGGATTGGTGGTCTGGTGTGAAGGGCTAGGAGGTTTATTTGTTCGCCTAGTTGTTCTACATCTGTGGGTAGAGGTGGTTCTTGTGCTGGTGGTTGTGGGGCTTCAAGTTGCACGTGGTGCTGGGGTGTTTCTTCATGGTACATTGGTGGATCAGCTTCTTCTGGTGTATGAGGTCAATGATCAGAGTGATGGTCTGATCCTTGTTCTTCTTCATTGTCTGAGTTGTCTTCTGTGTGTTGCAAAACCCTTGGTGAGTGTAGATCAGTAGCTCTGGGGGTTTGTGTTCTTTCAACTTGTGGTTCTGCAAGTTCTTCTCTTGCAGTAGTTGCTGGGGTTAATGTGATGCAAAAGGGGTGGTAGTCTGGGTGGTAAGGATCATCTATTAATGGGTAGCCTGTTCCTGCTGCTCCATAGTTGATTCTGTCTTGGTTGTAGGCCCAATAAAGGTTGTCAATGTCTCTGGTGAGGGTGTACCAATGTCCTTGAATAAATTCGACTGGTACTCTTCAGATTGCGCTGGTGTGTTCACTTGGTACATCAAGGTTGTATCCTCTGTTTGGTCCTTGGACAATCCAATGGATATTTTGTCCAGTGATATGTGGGGGGAGATTTGGTTCTGATCTTCAGTCAATGTGGACCCTTGTGCTTCCTGGGAAGGCTCTAGGATGGACATAAGGTTCTCTTCTGAATTCGTCCGTGGTGGCGGATATTGTGGGTAGTAATAGGTGTTGGTTCTACTGTCATATACTCTTGACAGTATTATGTGTGTATTGTGTGCAGGGATCAGGTTGTTCAAGTGGATAGCCATCTTGGCTTTCTGGTAAGCTTAGTCTGATGTCACACTAGGACATCACATGTCTTAGTGTGAGGGTTCAGGTTCAGTTCAGTTCGGTTCGGAGTTTGGATGCCTTGTCCAAGTCTGGTTTCTGGTATGGTTCAAGTTTCGGAGTTCTATCCTTAGAACTTGTATGGTTGTAGGTTCTGAATGGTGTGTAGTGGTGCCAGCTATTCTGTTGTCACTCTAGGAAGTGATGTCTGGAGGTGCAATGATATCTTGTATTGCACTTAGTTCATTTCATGCTAAGGTTGTGAATGGAAGGGGTTCTGGTGTCTTGTAGGAGCGGCTCCTGGTTGCTACTGGTGTGTCGTAGTATGCGGCACATATTACAGAGGTCGTAGTATGTGACTTGTTCTTATAGACAACTAGAGTTCCTTTACTAGTGGCCTTCGTATAGACAGCTAGAGTTCCTTTACTAGCAGCCTTCAGGTTTGGGTTCTGGGTGGGAAAGATGGCGTCTTTCTGTCTGAGTTATTTGGAGTTTCAAAGTGAAGAGCAAATGCAGCTCTAAGTTGATTTAGCAGGCCTTAGGGTACGTTCTAAGGTGCAAGAGGATGGTTCTGATGGTTCTTAAGCTTAAGTTCACAAGATGATGAACTAGAAGTCCTGTATTATACAAGAGACTAAGCTTAAGGCTTGAGTCTCGCTTTGGGGGGCTTTTATAGGCCCTGTGGCTACTGTACAGTAAGTACATATGACTAAGTAAAGGGATGATGTGTCTCTACAGCATCGTACTAAGCATATATGACTACAAGGTAGTAAGCATGTATGACTAAGTAAGTGATGATGTGTTCAGATGGCATCCTACTAAGCCTATATGACTAAGAGGCTGGATGACACATTTAGGTGGCATCATGAGGCTGTGAGACTATGAAACATGGCGGCATATTAGTCTGAACATATTAGTAATGAGCTGAGGCAACACGACATAAAGTGGAGGGCAGTGAAGCATAATAGAGGTGTGGTAATGTCATGGTGGACTATTGGGACACTTACGCTTACTAATCTTCTTGCCTCATACGTACATATTTCCCACAGTCTGGCTAGAGTCGTCACCACTTCCCCCCCTTACCTTACACTATTGCTATTACACTCCTGCCGATCCCTTCTGCTGTTGTGTTGCCTCGGCTTGTTACTAAATTACTTACACTAATTTGCCGACAGTTTTCGTGGCCTTACTGCTGCTGAAACACATCAGATGCTGCCGAAGACTCCGCTTAAATAGTCATGTATAAATACGCTCATAGAAGGGGACCAAAGCCTTAAGCTTGGTCTCTTGTGAATCTTAGACATTCTCAGAGCAATCCTCCGAGTGATCCGAAGCTTCCCATCCCTTTTTCCCTCCCACTTGCGCCCTAGAACGTACCCTAGGGTCTGCTAAGCGACTTAGTGACACGTTTCACTTAATCTACCATATATAGTAAACCGAGTCCCAATTGGGAACTCTTCGAACTCTGACACATACGATAAGTGCTCAGAAAGGCGTTGCCTTTCTTCGCTTCAGACAGACGAAGGTCACTGAGTAAGGACCTCTCAGTGCTCTATAGAATCACCCTATCTGCACCAGAACACCCAGCAGGAAGGAGCAGCTCCTTCCATTCACGACCTTAGTGGCATACCAACAAACTAAGTGCAATACAAGGTGTATCAGCACTCCAGACATCCCTTCCTTTGGAAACTCGTCTTGAGTATCCAAATCGACTCCTTCACATCTAGATCCCCTTCCTCCTTCAGGAGATAGGGAACGACAGCAGCCAGCACTGCCACTACCCACAGCCGTTCTAACAAGGCGTTAGAACTCCACAGAAGATGACCAAGATGACGGTCACCGACGCAGATATCATCCTACACCTACAACAGAAAGACAGAGACAGGCCAGATGCCCTACCCCTCATAGCAAGAGAACGAACAGCCAAGGAGGCTGCCAGATAGAAATATCGACAGAACCACCATGCTCCATCCAGCGTGACAGGTAATGTATAGGGATGGATGTGGAAAGGGCTCCCTGCCAGTCTGTGAGAAAGTGAATACTATATATAGTAAAAAATGATGTAAGTATAAATAGTCTGGCAGTCCATAACACCATACCCAATGAAGACAATGGGCAATGCTTTCGCATCTAGCTTATGTTGCTTGTCAGCTGGCACATGCATATATGCCTTGCATCTGAAGATGCAGAAATATGAGACATCCAGAATGTGACCAGTGTTCTATTGCTCATGTGGGGTCTTCCACTCCAGTGAGTGGATGGGAGTGCGGTTGTAGATGTGAACCACAGTGCTTACAGCATGCTCCCAAAAGCCGTTTGACAAGCTAGCTTGGTGTAGCATGGACATTGCCTTATCCATAATGGTGCGGTTGAACTGCTCAGCCTTTCTGTTCTACTGGGGTGTATCTGGCATCATTAACTGGTGTTCTATACCCTTCTCGTTCATGTAGGCTCATACTGTAGCCCCTGTGTACTTGCCAACTCTATCAGACCGTAGGACATGAAGTGTTTTGGAGGTTTGGGTGGTAGCCCAATTAATGTATTTTTTGAGTGCATCCAGAAACTGGTCTTTTGTTTTTAAGAAGTAGATGACTGTGAGGCTAGTGTAGTTGTCAATAAAGGTGGCCATGTAGAAGGAGCCATGCAGTGACTTGGTCTGCATAGGGCCCACTAAGTCCAAGTGAACTATTTCTAATATTTGAGTTGCCCTCTTAGAGGAGGGCAGGAAGGGTTTGTGAGTGGATTTGCCTGTCTCACAACCATAGCATAGTGTAGCTATTGCCATGTTGACACTGGAGAAGTCCATGCCTTGCAAGGCAGAGGGACCATGTTCTTTTAGTGCGTGATGGGACATATGCCCCATGCACTGATGCCAGGTGTGGAGTGTGGTAGACTCCCGATGGTGTGTGTTCAGTGCCCCAGTGTTAGAGTTGACCCAGAATAGGCAACCTTCATGGTATCCTGAAGCTACAACTTTCTTTGCAACAATGATGTTGAAGCCACACAAGTGGAAAGGTATGGCAGCCCCTTTATCCAGAATGGATCTGAGTGATAGAATGCAATTTTCTATGTTGGGTGCATATATAGCATCATTTAGGGTGATCTGTACTCCCTGTGGACTTGTAAAGGCAGTGGTTCCCACACCTAACTGCAAAATGACAGTACCCTGTTTATCACTGAGATGTATGGTCCCTTTGACTGGTGTATAAGTGATAAAATCAGAGTGGTGGGGAGTAATATGGTGGGTTACTCTGCTGTCCATCAACCAACACAATTTACTTGCAGTGTACAGGGAGACCCTGATATCATTGACCTCCTTGATGGAGGTGGTGGTGGCTACTACAGTGCTATTTATGGCCTTGCTGCTGCTCTCCTGCCTTTTCTTTGCCTCTGCCTCATCCTTTTTTTTCTTTTAGCAATCAGGCTTGATGTGCCCTTTCTTGTTGCAGTAGTGGCAAACAAGATTGGCATGCTTCTCCTTTTTATTGGAGCCACTTTTGCCTTTGCCTTTCCCCTTGATTGGGGCAATTGCATTGAGGGAGGCAGAGCTGCCTGTCCTATGACCTTCTTCATTTTGAATGCAGGCTATGATTTTGCCCAGTCTGAGGTTCATGGGGTCGCTGGCAGTGAGGATGATGGAGGTCAGGACCTCATAAGAATTGGGGAGAGCACAGAGTATGATAAAACAGTATTGGGTGTCAGAGACACCCATATTTGTGTTGGTGAGGTTGATGCAGGCCTTATTGAGCTTGGTGAGCTGAGGACCCATTGGTTAGTTCTCATCAAGTTTTGGCTTAGGTGAGCACAATCCAGTCATTAAAGACCATGGTGCTGCCAGAGGCTCCAGATTAGAGCCTCTTGAGCTGGTCCCATTTATCTTTGAGGGTCGGGTAGGCTGTGTCATCTGAGACCTAGGAGTAGACTCCTGTCATGATGTACAGACACAGGTACGCCTTGAGATGGTGTTGCACTGTGTCCCACTCTCTCTGGTTGACTCCAGAGGGACATGTTGTGTAAGCGATTTGGTCTTCAGACTCCTGCAGTACCAGGAGAGCCTCAAATGTACTGGCCCATTCAGTGTAGGCAGTACTGTCAAACTGAGGGAGTTTGACACCCGACAGTATGATAAATGCAGTGCCATATGCTTGGCCTACGTGCAATGAGATGGCTACAGATGTTTGTGCCACAGATGTAGATCCACTGGCAGGGGTTGCAGAAGAGGACATGTTTGTGTGACTGTGCCAAGGAGCAGTCAGCATGAGTCCCTGCTAGCACATAGGTGTTATGGAATGCCACCTCCCATCTGTGGTACTGTATGGCCAGAACACTAATGTGTCCTGCCTCTGTGTGCACTTCTATGTATGGTAGTAATTTTGTAAGGCTTTTTATAGTAGTTCTGATACTGCTGAAGCACTACCTGCAGCTCCAGGGGAGTCATGTCAGAGATGAGCCAGCAGCCACTTCCCTAGAGGACACAGACATGAAATGTCTGCCACTCTAGTGGGTCTGTGGAGTCTCTGATTAATGCCTAGATGATTGGGCACATGACTGAGTAGCTAGGGCATGGATATCCTGACTGTGGGGCATTGCACCCCAGAGGCCGCAACAGGTACTTATGCCAGTCAGACCCACATGCCTAGACTACTATGTGTCTACTTTTATTTAGCATGGCGCAGTTGTAACTAGGCCCAAGTGCTAGGGGTGTGACTAACCCCTGCCTTGTGATAGACCCAAAGCCTCTCCCACTGAAGGGCAGACAGCCAACCGTTCACCAGGCCTATAGCCAGTCTGAGCTTCCCCAGACCTGCCTAAGCGCATAAGGCACTCTACACTAAGATATGGTAATGTGTAGTATAGTGTGCAATGCTAGAGGGGGTTTGGTGCATTTCGCCTATGCCTAGGTCCATCATGCATCTCATGCAAGACCCTTAGGACCCCAGCACAGACCCAGCCAGGTTGCTTACCCCCATGGGCTCAGCAGATCCTGCTAGTTGGAGTATACAGCAAACAAAGACATTTTGTCACAGCATGGCTAGCTGGCAAGCTAGAGAACCACAGGGATGTCAAGTGAAAGGACAAGACAGCCCAAGGATTAGGACTGGTGAGTCCCTTGAGGGCAGATCAAGGTGCTGGAGCCCAAGGATAGAGTCTGGCGAGACGGTGGAGGGCAGATCATTAGGAAATGTGGAGGTAAGTATGGCTTATGGACATTTGAGACAGGATTTGGAAGTGTGGCCTGGTTATGCCATTTGGGCCTCCACATGTGATATGGCATGGACAATGCTTAGTAGGACACCTACAATGTCATGGTGGACTATTGGGACGCTTACGATTACTAATATACTTACCTTATATGTACATATTTCCCACAGCTCGGCTGGAGTCGTCACCACTTCCCCCTCCTTATCTTACCCTCTCGCTATTACACTCCTGCCGATCCCTTCTGCTGTTGTGTTGCCTCGGCTCATTACTAGATTACTTACACTAATATGCCGACAAGTTTCGTGGCCTTACTGCCACTGAAACGCGTCATAGACTGCCGATGACTCCGCCTAAATACTTGTATATAAATACGCTCATAGAAGGGGACCAAAGCCTTAAGCTTGGTCTCTTGTGAATCCTAGACATTCTCAGAGCAATCCTCCGAGTGATTCGAAGCTTCCCAGCCCCTTTTCCCTCCCACTTGCGCCCTAGAACGTACCCTAGGGTCTGCTAAGCGACTTAGTGACACGTTTCACTTAATCTACCATATATAGTAAACCGAGTCCCGATTGGGAACTCTTCGAACCCCAACACATACGTTAAGCGCTCAGAAAGGCGTTGCCTTTCTTCGCTTCAGACAGACGAAGGTCACTGAGTAACGGACCTCTCAGTGCTCTATAGAATTACCCTATCTGCACCAGAACCCCCAGCAGGAAGGAGCAGCTCCTTCCATTCACGACCTTAGTGGCATACCACCGAACTAAGTGCAATACAAGGCGTATCAGCACTCCAGACATCCCTTCCTTTGGACACTCATCTTGAGTATCCAAATCGACTCCTTCACATCTAGATCCCCTTCCTCCTTCTGGAGATAGGGAACGACAGCAGCCAGCACTGCCACTACCCACAGCCATTCTAACAAGGCGTTAGAACTCCATAGAAGACGACCAAGACGATGGTCACCGACGCAGATATCATCCTACACTTACAACAGAAGGACAGAGACAGGCCAGACGCCCTACCCCTCATAGCAATAGAACGAACAGCCAAGGAGGCTGCCAGACAGAAACATCGACAGAACCGCCACGCCCCGTCCCGTGTGACATTAGACCAAGCTTATCAGTCAACACGGAAGAATTCCGAAGAGAACCACTTGTCTACCCAAAAGCTTGGGAAGGAAGCACAAGGGTTCGCATCGAAAGAAGAACAGAACCAAACCTCCCAGAGTACATCACCGGACCAAATATCTATTGGACCGTCCAAGGAACATATCGAGGATACACCCTTGACATCCCCAGCGAAAATACTAGTGCAATCAGAAGATACCCAGTTGAATTCATCAGTGGATACTGGTACACCCTTACCAGAGACAAAAACGGTGTTCTTTGGGCATACGACCAAGACCGAATCGAACACGGAGGAGCAGGAACAGGATACCCACCAGTAGACGATCCTTACCACCCCAATTACCAAGCCCAGAGAGTCACATTAACCCCGGCAGTAGCTCCAGCAGAATTAGAAGCCACAGCGCCAGAAACACACCCCCCTCGCCCACATTCCACCGACCTCCACTCCCCTAGAGAACCAAGAAGCGAAGCACAAGATTCCTCCGAAGAAGGGAGCGGAACCGAACAGACAAACAGTGAAGGATCTGAAGACAGACCTCACACACCAGAAGAAGCCGACCCCCCTACATACCACGAAGTAACCCCAGCACACCACGAGCAAATCGAAGCTCCACAACCTCCAGAACAAGAACCACCCCTCCCAGAAGACGTTGAACACCTAGAAGAACAAGTTAACCTTCTAGCCATCTATCACATCGGGCCACAAATCCAAATAACCCCAGCAGACCAACAACCAGACCCACCACTGCCACAACCACCCATACAAGTCTTTATGGCCAACGTACCACCTCAACAACCTCAACAACCCCAACCACCCGCAGGAGGACCACCCCCAGGTCCACAACAAGCAGGAGCACAAGCTGCCCATCCACCTGGCAATGGCAAGTGGAATGGCACACCACCAGATATATACACAGGAGACAGAAGTCGAAGCGACAAGTTCCTGAAAGAGTTCAAACTCTACAGGCTGCTCAACGAAGACAATGAAACAATGAACATCCCATACAAGCGAGCAGCCTTAGCCTTGTCCTACATCAGAGGACCCCTAGTCGATGATTGGGTCTACCAACAAGTCGATCACCTCAGTAATCAGCTCCACACCAACAATGTACCTATGCAAGACGAAGTCCACTGGGCCGAATTTGAAACAGCTTTTACCGCTGCTTTCACCGATATCCACAAGGTTACCAAAGCCACCACCATGCTTCAACAACTCAGAATGAAACAAGGAGACCTAGATGGATATATAGCTCAATTCAGAAACCTAGCCACTAAAGCTGGATATGCCCTTGACGCCCCAGGAACACTACAGATGTTCTTACAAGGACTACCCTCCGGCTTAGGGCGACGAACGCTCAGAATGCACCCTGGACTTACCACCTTTGATGAATATGTCCAGGCGGTCCAGAAAGAATCCAAAGTACAGGAGCAAGAAAACCTGATCTTTGGAGAAGGGAAATGGCCTATGCCAAACTGGGGACCTAAAAGACCACCACCCCGCCATGCTGCCATACCCCCTAAACCTCAGTTCACCCAAAGACGCCCTTACACCAATGGTACTCCTATGCAAGTAGATACCATCAGGAAAGCAGACACAGATGAAGCTAAGAAGAAACACAGAGAA
>WTXH01000204.1:0-65407 GCA_022376555.1 Russula compacta
CTTCCTGAAACATAGGGCCGACAAGCAGGACTCATGGGGCTTCGGTATGTCGTCTCCAATGTAAGGCTGCGTAGTTGTTTCTAATGCCCGCCCTAAGTTTGGAAGCGTCTCAAGGATGTCCCTTTTATTGGATCGGTGTGTCCACCTCCCAAACCCCAGGGTGCACCGGAAAGGCTGATGTCTAGCTTCCAGGCGCACGCAACAGACCTAATCAGCTCGTTTGGGCCAGGGGCGTACTGAAGGACTACATTATCCGGTTTACCAACAACTTGAACCCCAATGGAAACGTGGGTCTGGGGATCCCGTGGCCCAAGTGGAATCCTGACAAACCAAAGGCACTCATCTTCCAAGACAGCCTCCTCTTCCCTCTCGTCATTGGTGACGACAACTATCGTGCTCAGCCCTTGGACTATGTTGCAAACCTGTCCATACGTTACCCCATCTAAGGGATAACGGATAACGGGTGCCTTTTGCAATATCTTATCTAATCATGTGATAGTACCGTGACACTCTGACTCTGTACGGTTTCTTGTCTTGGGACTTTTTCCTCTTTTCTGTGATTGTTCGCATGAGCCAACAAGGTGACGTGGTGATACGATTACCCGAGCTATGTTACATAGCGTAGTTAGCAAAAATATTACATTTCTACCTTTGTGTTCTCCCGAAATATTCCGATTCTTCTTAGATCTTGTGATTCGATTCCGTCCTCATCTTAAGCTTTCGAGGCGTGACTAACATAACTAAAGTCACTTTTTTGGCGTGGTAACCTGAGGTAGTTCAAACGACTTTCGTTCCCTTTGGCTACCTGAGCATAAGCTCCTCACATGACCGTGATACTCGCGTGCTGTCTGTGATGTTGGGGTGGTAGGCGCTTGTCAATTTCTCAGTCAAAGCCCACTTCAATCCCCGACGGATGCCAACAGTGGTAAAATTAAAGGAGCATTTCTGATCTACAAATACAAAGTAGTCAGTCCCAGTAGCTCGTAACACGGTAAGGCAAGCACCACATCATGGGAGATCGACCATACAGACAAATCACATATGACTAGTGACTAATAGATGGTACCTCTACGTTCTAATTGTCCGCAGGTGAGAAGAAGAGGCCGTGTCCTCCACATCCTGCATATGAGCCACACCATGCTCTGACAACACTTTTACAACGTCCAGGTGATCCCTCTCCAATGCGGCATTTTCCGGGGTTCCAAATGGACCGGCTTCCACGCTCGCATCTGCGCCGTGCTCAAGCAGTAACCGTACCACCCCCACATGTCCCATGCGCGATGCGACATGCAGAGGGGTCTCGCGGTTGATAGCCCGGGAGTTCACGTCCGCACGATGTTCAAGCAGAAGCCGCGCGATCTCCAAGTGTCCGTCTGCTGACGCTGCATGCAACGGAGTCCCGTAATACCCGCCTTGTTCGTTCATGTCAACGCTGCGCTCACGGAGTAAATGTGCGGCTCCAAGGTGACTCGGGGTAGTCAAGACCTGCAGCGGAGCACCGTAACAGCCCCCCTGGACGTTCACATCAGCGTTGAACTCGAGCAAAAGGCGCACGATATCGAGATGCCCAACACCGGATGCCACATGAAGAGGGGTTCCGATGTAGCTGTTCCAAACGTTCACATCGTTTCCACGTTCGAGGAGAAACCGAACGATCTCGAGATATCCCCTTGTCGATGATACTGTCAGCGGGTGACCATAGAAGCCCTCGTTGATGCTTGTGTCTGCGCGACGATTCAGCAGCATCCAAGCAATTTCGGAGTGGTCGTTTTCCAATGCAGCTATTAACGGAGTCCCGTAACGACTGCCTAGGGTATTCAGGTGTTGTGGGTATGCGGTGAGCAGGTGCTCTGTCATGTCACGGAAACCACATCGCGCAGCATAATACAGCGGTGCTGTGTCGAGTCGTCGTGGGTTTGCGGTGACCTTGGATTCCCCCCAGAAGTTGTCGATATCGTGTAACCAGACCCAGCCTGCAAGATGTGGATTGTTTGGGTCGAAGAAGAGCTCCAAGGCAGGCTTGATATCAGTTGCTACATTGCCAAATCGAGCATGGTAGACCCAATTCTCAGCAGCATAGTGAATCATGGGGATCTCCTCGACAGTATTCCTGTTGATGCGCTCGTCCAGATGGAGTAAAACGGCCAAACACATCTGGGCGACTGTTGTATGTGATGGCTCCTCGATCATACGGAAGCGAGTGAGCTTTCTTTCGGCCTTGGAAATGCGTTCAGATGTTAGGAATTCCTTCACGGAATGGTGAGAGAGTTGCGCATATCGGGAGCCATCGACATCGACGAAAGAAATTAATGTAGAGCATACAGTCACCAGGTTGCCTTCTGGGTCGTCGGAACGCCAAATCTCTTCGTACTTGGGGGTCACTTCTGCAATGAAATCGATTGCAAGAACCAAGCAAAGCTCTTCCATTGTGAGCGGACGAGTTGCCACCATAAGGGTTTGGAAGACATGGTATGTGTGTTCCCAGTTTTCCTCTGGAAAACGCAACAAGATGCGCTCGTATGTTTCGTCTATCGTTTCTGGGAGGTCCTCAACAACGCGCACAACGGTTGCTGGGAGCGAAGAAGGTAGTATATCCATCTGGCGGATGACCCAATGAAACCTAGACGACATGAGCAAATATCTGGTAATGTCATTAAGGGATGACATACATTCCCTCAGCTTTCCGGAACATCGTGTTGATGACTACTTCCTTGTCAGATGCTTTCCATCCTTTCATCTTCCGGTGCGTGTTAAGCATCGTACGGAGGTAATGGATAATATCCTGTGAGTGCCCGCTTTCCTCATGAAGGCACACACGGCGAGATGCTAGAGGACGCAGAACAAACTCGACCTCAGGGTCCAGATCGCTAAGAATGCAGATATGAAGGTTTGAAATGCACAAGTTAACCAGTTCCCGAATAAGCCCGAGGAGCGTCGCACGAGGGGATGGTAAGCCAGGAATCCCAGGACATTCGTCTAAAGCATCCACAATAATGTAAGTTGGTTCTTGCACCAAGTGTTTGAGCATATCCATCAGACACCGCGTCATTGTTCCACTGCTTGGCGTTCTTGAGCCGCGAGCATGGGTCGAATAAAGGCTGAAAAGAAGGTCGAGACAAGGATCGGACTGGGCACAGAACTGGACCACGAGGGAGGACAGAAAACCGTCGACACACTGTTTCTTTTGGTCTCTAAAGTCGCAGTAAAAAAAGGCCATGGAAGCTAAGTTCGCTTCAACGGCTTCTTGGATGTCATGGATAATTGAGGAGCTAGTGACAACATAAGTATCCCTATATGAAAACCGCGGATAACGCACGTACCATAGGATTGTCTTTCCTGAACCCGCTGATTAATGGAAGATCATCAGCGACAACAAAGCTACAGGGGGTAGAAAAGATGCACATTTGCCATGGACCCATAAAAGGCAGCCGGTCGCCTTCCATTCTTTGTAACGAGCGTCTTGAGTAAACCAAGTTGTAGTCCCTCTGTAGACAGCTCTGCGCGCCGAATTGTGATTTATCAACGGGTCTGGAGGAGAAAGCCATCGTTGAAAGCCTTTTAGTAACTGGTCACCTGGAAGCAGATTCGAGCCTCCGTGGCAAATGAAAAAATGAAACAACGAACGTTCGAATTTACTCGGGTACCGAACTATTTGATGCATGGTGACTAGCATACTCGTCAGGGTATATAAAACACGGCATTAATGTCAAACACACCGAGAGCTGGCTGGATTTCATCCATAGATGCTTTGCCACCTGAACGGTCGTTCAGTTACAGCAGGGCGACTAGCTCAGCGAACCTCGCGCACCGTCCATGACCACCTTGATATTAGTGATGAGACCGTAGACGACCTCCATGTTCGGTAACACGGCCTTTTGAGTCTCGTCTTGTGTGAGTCTGTTCAGCCTCCGCAGCACATGTCCAATATCCCCCTCTTTTAGCAACTTCTCCTTAACTTTCTCTGCAGGGAGCTGAGCCAGGGGTGACGTCAGCAAGAACAAACTCACGTGTTCGACCCCGTTTGGCTTGCTTCGTGGCGACAGCAAGGACTAGGATAAGTTGGAACAATATCTTCATAGCTTTCTGTATCACAATCAAATGAGAAGGAATCTCGACGGAAATTCTGAGGAATTTCAGGGAGCTCTCGATGGAGTCAAAGAGGTCGAGAATGGCGTCATAGTTAGCGCCACTATCGTTGGCTACCTGCTTGGAGACTTTGGTGTCATAGGGACCCACTCGGGAGGAAAAGGGATACACACTGCAAGGAGGACTGCGATGCCGGTAAAAACTGCTTTTACAGGCGAGAAGCGCTACATGACGAGCGTCAGAGGGTACCCATATGATATGTGTGAATCTGGGACTTACTGGATCGATATTCTCACTTAGTGCCTCACTAGGTGAAAGCAAAGACACAATATGAACTATCGACTTGAGCTGACCCACTAGCTGAGCTATCGGGTCTCCCATATTGGACGCCCCCGTCCGCTCTCGCAGGGTAGTGATAACCCTATCAACGGAATAGATGTCATCGAGACCGGCGGCAAACGAGTGGGTAATCAGGTCTATCCCAGTCTGTTTTGAGTACTCGACCAGTGTGAGATTAAAGACTGATTGGAGGTAAGAAGACGGCGTGATTATATCCGGCTGTAAGGACATGGTAGCAGCGGAGAAGTCGTTGGCGCTCGCCGGGGATTGTTGATCTGAGAGATGATCGGAAGACTGTTGATGGGACGATTTCTCAATGGGTGCTGGAATATGGGAGGATGTAGTGTTGCAAGCTGAGAGACGTAAGAATACTGCCAGTGAGTCTGATAGCAGTTGTCTCAAAGCCTTCATCGTCTGCTGTGCCCAGACAGACAACGTAACCGAATACCACCGTTATCGAACTGGGTGGCGCTGCGGTGGCGCTGCGGTGGCGCTGCTGATTCATCAGGTAACACGATCACCTGATGTTTATCATGTGACCACGTCTCATCACACCATCGTCCCGTTCGAGGTGAACGCTTCATTTTTCCTCATTGGCAAGCTCAAGCCCTGCCGGAGTCCTTTTATGTTCCCTTGACCTACTCCATCCCAACTTTGCGTTTAAATTCCTCTGGAAGGCCTAACAATATTGACGTTACATACCTGCATGCAGATTCCTAACTCGAGGATCATTCTACAGTCCCGTTGCCCCGTAAACGCTTCCATGTTACTATTCAGCTACCTGACTCACTTGTTGTGCACGGGAACGGCTCCGCCAGAGTAGATCCAGTGACTAGGGTTATAAGTATAGGACTTGCCGTTTTCATGATACCAAGCCCGACATTCTTGACATAGACCCCCACATCGTGACCAGTTTAGTGTCGAGGCCAAAGCACGTATGGCTCCTTGATGCCGTGTGTGCCCCGAATCAGTAGATTCTGAGCAGTAGAGCAGCAGTGGCGTTTGGACTCTGACATTCGGCGAATTTTGGTCTCGGTCCACAGTCGAAGCTGGAACGCAACTGAACAATGACCCAGGGAAAATGACCCCCATCCTTGATGTTCTCTTACGGCTGGCGGCTTCCCGCATCTCCTTGTAATCCTTTGTACCCCGAGACCCGCTAGGCGGTCGCGTGTAAGGTGCGTCGTGTCTACTATGGCTGCTAGTATCTATGATGCAAATATACAAAGTTATTGTTTCTCCGAGTTCATGTGGCCGCGTACATCAATGCTTCCACTTTCAAGTTTGCAATGTTCCAGTTCAAGCTGCTCCAATTAGACCGCGTTACACACGTCAGACTTCCATATCTTATCCTTAACACAGACCTGTCCAAGTTTTGTTTCTATTTGGAGATGGAGGAAATTCTCAAGATAGGTCTCTTAACACCAAGTGTGAGCCGGGGTCGGCAACACTCAGGCCCTCCACGGCACGGCGAGGCGAGACGATGCGGAAAGGTTATAGATGGCCGGGCCGTGGTCCGGATCAGTTCCGTCTTGTCTTCTGTCCCTTTCTTATCGTTATCGTTAGTAACATCAGGCTATGCAGGGTAGAAGCTGTGATCGCTGTGTGCATCTAAGTTCCTTATGCAGCATAGCTCCAAACCATCTGCGACTCCCCTTGCAGCGACTGTAGTAAAGGCAGTGTATGCGTTCCTATAAAACCCAACGCCTCTACTCCCTGGCCCCCAACTACGCCTCTCTTTGGTATCCCCCTCATCGCAAACAGACTGCCCTTCGTCCTCTCAATGTCATCAACTATGGATGAAACCATACCCACTTCTCCCCTTCAATCAGTCTTCAGCGCTGCTCTGGTCGAGTACGCCAAGCAGACGGGGAAAGACATCGCTGCACACCCTCTCAGCGCCGACCTCGTGCATTGGAACTCTCCCGATGCTGTCCTCGCCGTATTTCAAAAGCAAGTTCAGGCATTCAACCAATTCCGAAGGGGCGATTGGAAAGTTCAACTCATGAGGCGGCTTAAACCTGTCGTCCATGTCGTCCTTGAACTTTCGGCTAGTGGGGTTCTTGGTGAGGGTCTCGGTCTGGTGCGTTGATTAATTCCACAGAAGCATTCCTTAACTAACATTCCGCAGGGGTTTCCACCCGCTAAAGCAATATTCGCTGGGCTAGGCATCCTCCTTATGGTCTGTGCTCCTCCACCTCCCGTTTGTATCCTTGTGATGCTACCCGTAAGATTTATTAGGCTGCTAAGGACGTCAGCAAAAGTTACGATGCACTTATGGAACTCTTTGATTGTATGGAGAACTTCCTGAGACGCCTCTGCATGTACACCCAGATCCCATATTCGATGGCAGAGATGGCCGTAAAGATCATGGTCGAACTGCTCTCTGTCCTCGCACTTGCGACAACACAGATTAAGGAGGGGCGATTCCGTGAGTCTATCCATACCAAAGCATTTGCCTCAGCTCAAAATTCAGCAGGAAAGTATGGAAAAAAGTTATTGGGGGAGGAAGACATAATCTCTGTGCTGCAGAGGTTGGACAAACTGACGGTGGAAGAAAGTAGAATTACGATAGCGCAGACTATGGAAGTGGTCCATGGTCTTGTTAGCAATATGAAGGTAGTCATGAAAGGTACGCCATAGCCTGTGCCTCCCGCTAGTACGTCACCCTGAACCCGTGACTAGTTAGATGGCAAGACAAATTCGGATGGTATCAGACAAGCCCTCGGTGTGTTTGACCTACGAGCATAAATCGGTGTATTCTAATAGTTGGCGCTAGATGCTATGCAACAAATAGCAGCAGCGATAACCATGTTGAAATGTTTGTTATCCATTATATAACCGCCACTATCGGAGATGCTGAAGCTTACATAAAAGGCGACCAGATGCAAAGAGACATCCGTACTTGGCTGTCCCCCCCGGATCCGTCAACGAACCACAACATTGCATGCGAAGCTTACCATAGTGGAACCGCAGAGTGGTTCATCCAAGGAAGTACCTTCAAGGAATGGAAAACCTCAGGTTCCTTGTTGTGGATCAACGGAAAACGTTCGTTTCACGTACTCTACGCCCTTCCGCTTCCGCTACTGATAGAATTTCCAGCGGGCTCGGGGAAGAGCATCCTATGGTATGCGATTCTTAAAATATTACAATCATAATCTGATGCTTATGTTATGGGTCAGCTCAACAATCATACAGGACATTGAATCCATGTGCAAGGCTGGATTGGCTTCATCAGCATATTTTTATTTTGACTTTAGAGACGTCGAAAAGCAGAACCGCCACAACTTCCTCTCTTCCCTTCTTGTTCAGATTTGCGATCGGTCTACCCCTTTTTGTGGCATCCTTTCCAACCTATATTCTACACATCGTGATGGCTCGCAGCAACCCAGCGATGGCGCACTCATTCAATGTGTGAAAGACATACTCAGGCTCCCGGGACAAGAAACTATTTACATAATAGCAGATGCCCTGGACGAATGTCCGAACAACCGGGGTCTACCATCCGCACGTGAAAAGGTCCTTGGACTTGTAAAGGAGCTCATTGACTTACGTCTTCCGAATCTGCGAATTTGTATCACCAGTCGGCCTGAGCTCGACATCCAAAACTTCCTTGAGCCTTTGGCATCACAACAAGTGTCCCTTCACGAGGAGAGAGGTCAACGACATGACATTGCTGACTATATCAGCTCCATCGTTCATTCCGACTCAAGGATGCGGAGATGGAGAACGGGGGACAAGGAATTAGTCATTACTACACTCTCAGAAAGAGCCGACGGAATGTAAGATATCTGTATTACGCTACCTGTAGATGGTTGCTTATGTCGTCCTACAGGTTTCGGTGGGCCTTCTGCCAGTTGGAAAGGTTGCGCACTTGCGTTCTTACCTCAACTATCCGGGGCATTCTGAGTGAGCTACCTGCAACTCTGGATGAAACGTATGAGCGCGTGCTGCAAAGCATCAGTGAAGACAACTGGGGATGTGCTCATCGCCTCCTCCAGTGCCTTGTTGTGTCTGTTCGTCCTCTAGGCGTCCGGGAGCTTGCGGAGGTACTTGCGATTCAACTCAACACGGGCTTAGCGTCCGATTGGCGCCCGGAGGACCCAGAAGAAGTCGTGCTGTCCGCATGCTCCAGTCTAATCTCTGTCGACAAAGCCGATGATTCCCATGTTGTACAGTTTGCCCACTTCTCTGTCAAGGAATTCTTGACCTCATCTCGCCTCGCCTCCTTGAGGGTGAAACTCTCCCGCTACTACGTCCTTCCAGAACCTGCCCATGCCGTTCTCGCCCGTGCTTGCCTCGGCGTCTTACTCGGGCTGGGCGACATCGACAGAAAACGTATAAAAGAGTTTCCCCTCGCCGATTATGCTGCTCGGCACTGGGTCCATCACGCCCAATTCGAGGCTGTATCAGCATGCATGCAAGATGAGATGAAACTCCTTTTTGACCAGAGCGAGCCACATTTCGCAACCTGGGTTTGGTTA
The DNA here is from genome assembly GCA_022376555.1 of Russula compacta. NCBI lineage: Eukaryota > Fungi > Basidiomycota > Agaricomycetes > Russulales > Russulaceae > Russula > Russula compacta. The sequence continues at coordinate 8,910 of WTXH01000204.1, forward strand.
TACGATATGGACGAATGGTGGCGGAAAGAATTTATGATCACGGAGCACCCATCGCCGCCTCCAGCACCTCCCATTTATTATACCGCCCTCTGTGGTTTCAGCAACCTTGCCGAGCATCTCGTCAATACACACCCACAACATGTCCGTACTAGGGCTGGTCGCTTCACCACCCCCTTGCATGCGGCATTACACAAGGGTCACCCGAAAATCGCACAACTACTAATTGAACGCGGCGCGGACCCGAATGCTAAGTACATGCAAGGCCTAACCCCGTTACACCTGACATCCAGGGATGGATACCTTGCCGCTGCGCGATCGTTGCTGGACCATGGTGCTGATGTGTCCGCACAAGAGGATGACTGCGAGACTTCATTGCACCTTGCATCACGCAGTGGTCACCTCGAACTTGCCCGATTGCTAATCGAGCATGAGGCAGACCTCGATGCGCGCGACATCCACGGCTCGCTCCTATTCACATAGCATCGGAAAGCGGTTGCCTGGACGTCGTGGAGCTGTTCCTCAAGATAGGCGCGGATCCGGACGTGCAAAGCGAGGACCTCTCAACACCGCTGCACCTGGCATCACTTTATAACCACGTCCAAGTCACACGCTTATTACTCGACTATGGTGCCAACCCGAACACCCGGGACAACCATGACTCCACTCCGTTGCATGTAGCATCACGGCACGGACGCGACGATATCGTACGATCGCTCCTCACTCGCAGCGCGAATGTTAACGCACAGGATGGGGGCTGTTGGACCCCATTGCATCTGGCAATACTCAAAGGAGAACCAGGAATTGCGCGGTTCCTTTTGAACAGTGGTGCAGACCCGAATTCCACGGACGGCCAGGACTCAACTCCGCTGCATGTAGCATCTCAGTGCAGACGTCCAGACCTAGCGTTGCTGTTACTCGACCATGGCGCTGATATGAATGCTCAGAACGGGGACAGAATGACCCCGCTCCATCTGGCATTAATCGAAGGGGAACTCGACGTATCGCGACTACTGCTTGAACGTGGCGCCGACCCAAACCGCCTCGGGAGCCAAGACTCGACTCCCTTACATATAGCATCACAAGCCGGACATCCGGGCGTTGTACGGCTGTTGCTGGACCGTGGTAGCAACCCAAATGCACGGACCGGGGAGCACGAGACCCCGCTGCATCTCGCATCTTCTAGCGGACACGTTGAAGTTGCCCGTTTGTTGCTCAGGCACACTGCAGATGTGGGCGCCCAAGACAAGGAGAACTGGACACCGTTACATGTCGCTTCTCGACACGGACACCCTGATATCGTGGAGCTATTGCTCGGTCACAACGCGGACGTCGACGCAAGGAAGGAAGATCTCTGGACCCCACTTCACCTTGCATCGCTCAACGGTAATGTCGAAGTTGTACGCGTATTGCTCGATCATGGCGCGGAGGTGGATGCCAAGGACTACAAGAATTGGACTTCGTTACACGCTGCATCCAGACATGGCCACCTCGAAGTTGTTCGGTTATTGGTTGAACGTGGTGCGAACCTGAACGCATCAGGAGCGGAAGGCTGGACTTCTTTGCATTTGGGGGCGCTCAAGGGGGAGCTCGAAGTCGTCCGCTTCGTACTCGAGCATTCTGACAATGTAGATTCCCGGGAGCAAAAGGGTTGGACTCCGTTGCACATAGCATGTCGGCACGGACATCCCGAAACAGTCCAGTTGTTGCTCGACTTTGGCGCAGATGTTAGAGCTCAAAAGGACGACCGCTGGACCCCTCTTCATCTAGGGTCGCTGAACGGAAAGGTCAAAATTGTTCATTTGCTACTTGAACACGCCGCAGAGGTAGATGCCCGAGACGAAAAGAATTTGACACCTTTACATGTGGCCTGTAAACGTGGAAATCTTGAAGTCATGAAGCTTCTGCTCCTCCGTGGCGCAAGCACGAATGCTCAAAAGGACGACGGCTGGACCCCATTACACCCTAGGTTCACTCAATGGAAAACCAGAGGTCGTACGTTTGTTGCTTGAGAATCTCGCAGACGTAGATCCCGAAGATAAGAAGGGCTTGTCCCCATTACACGTGGCATCCCGTTCCGGTCACTTGGACATCATGCGGTTACTCCTGCTGCACGGCGCGAAAGTTAACAAGCGAAAGGAGGACCTTGGAACGCCACTGCATCTGGCATCGCTTCACGAAGGGCCCGCAGTCACCCGTTTACTAATCGAGCATGCTTCAGACGTAGATGCTCTGGATAACAAGAACTGGACTCCCTTGCATGTCGCATCCCACAACGGGCGTATGAAAGTGGCGGAGGTTTTACTCGACCACGGCGCCGATGTGAACGCAAGGAAGGACGACGGTCGGACCTCCCTGCACCTATGGTCCGTCAGCGGAGAATCCGGAGCTGTACGCCTACTCCTCGAGCATGCCGCAGCTGTAGACGCGCGCGACAACAAAGACTGGTCTCCGCTCCACGTAGCCTCACAGCACGGACACATCAAAGTCCTTCAAGTATTGCTCGAGTACGGTGCACCCATAGACGCGCGAACGGAGGACGCTCGGACCCCGTTGCACGTTGCATCTCGAAACGGACATCCTCAAGCCGCGCGACTATTGCTCGAGCACGGCGCAGACGCGAATGCGCCGAAGGACGACCATTGGACCCCGCTACATATCGGGTCGCTTATCGGAGATGTCGAGCTTGCTCGCTTACTGCTTACGCATGCCGCGGACGTAGATTCCCGCGACGAAAATGACTGGACGCCGCTGCATGTGGCATCACAAGCCGGACATCTAGCTGTTGTGCGAATATTGCTCGAGCATGGCGGAGATGTGGCCGCCCGGGAGGGGGGTGGCTGGACAGCACTACACCTGTCCTCTCACAATGGCCGTCTTGAGGTCACGCAGTTGCTCCTCGAGCACAGCGCAAGGGTTGATGTACGGAACGACCTGGGGCAAACGCCGTCGGAGGCTGCATTGGAGGGGGGACACCACGAGATCGCACAACTACTATTGGATGCGGATCGTTGTTAAGCTTGGAGAGCGAAACGAGAGCATGAGGTGTGTGCCTACCTTTTATTCCTTGACCTGTGGCTCATGAGACATTGTCCACAAAGGTTCATACCTTTTTGGCCTTGAAAAGTATGGGTTATACGTCAACGATCGACGAGTCGTTCCCTGGCATTGTGTGAGATGAGTGAGCTCCGCAGGACTTCGTTTCAATGGTGCGTAGTGCCCAGTGGCATCATCTAGTCCCACCCACTGAGAGAATAAACAGTGATGAGAAGACCAGTATCATATACACAACAAAAACCCATACTCTCTTATTCACTCCTTTCATGCATACGCATTGCTGTCACACGACTATCGAACGAGCATCAAAATATAATAGTCTTCCGCCCAGGATAGGATAGACCGGTTTACCCTCATAGACGGAAATTCTCACACTGCTTGATCCCACCCATGCAATGAACCCCAGCCCGTTCGTCGGGACTGCAAGAAGAAAGTTTGATACCCTGCTAAATCAGCACGCATCATGTCACGCGCACCGATGCAACTGAAAAGCAGATCCCCCAAAATTTTTGCGAGATGGAAATCAGGAATCGGGAGGAATAACCTAAAGGGGACAAACCTATGAACCTGATCGCCCTCCTTGGCGCAGGATCATCTTCTTTACAATAATACAAAGACCTACAACACCTTTGAAAAAAAATTTCGCTCGGGCGAGTGGACGTGAACGCCACAGCGTTGGGCTGTTGGCAAACTCTGTGGTGAATAACCGACGCCGACGCGACGATAGCATCGATCAGAGAATGCAGCAAAGTTTGCACCGCACCGGGCGAAGCGAGACGTGTTCTCCGCTTTATTGCTTGTTTCCGCCAGAGTGGTGCGAAGGTAGGTACAATAGTACGGTTGTTGTAGTGGAGTGGTGATGATAACCTCCGTACACAGCAAGAATTGTCGGCGCGGCCCGCGGAGCCGGAGCCAGCCGTCAGGCCAACGCAATGATTCATTTCATCATCTGGTGGCAACCCACCCACATCCACACATCCACACCCCATCTCCGAATTCCAAACGATCGGCGTACTAAAACTTTTTACTCGGCTATGACAGACAGCTTACGCCCATCCAACCATCTCGAAACCGAAAAGGGCCTCCTCGCAGCATGAGGCATGAGTTTTGTCGGTCGGCGGCTTACATATAACGTAATGCTGTAATCGCTTTGGCTGGTTGGTTGTTGTTGCCTTCTGAAAACAAGCAATGTTTTGGTCGTTGTACCTTGGTTAGCCACGCGTGCAGTCCCCTTATCGATCATCCAGCCGCCGCCGTGTGTCCCATGATCTTGATAGAACATTCCCATTAGAAAAGTCTTGAGGCGCAATTGCCAGGGCGAATGCCTGCTGCGCTTGGGACAAAATTGTCTGCCGCCACCGATGGAGAACTCAGGGGGACAGAACTGGCAAGGCTCCACGGCCGTATTCGTCGTGTTGTTTGTTGTTACATGTAAAGAGCATGAATCTCTCTCGTACTCTCAATTGCAACTTTTCCCGATGGTACGGTACGACGAGCAGCTGTGCTGCGCATGTTGCGTGGATCCAAAACGTGTAGGCCGTCGCCATTTCCACCTGTAGCCAGACCCTGACGACATAGAAACAACCGCTCGTGTGGTATATGAAAATGAAATGACTCATCACTCATCACTCAAATAGAGGGGAGAGAGAAAAGAAATTCGGACAAAAGGAGTAAAGGGAAGGGTAGGCAGTGACGTTCGTCCACTTTGGCTTACTATATACGTGCTATTATAAGATAAGTGGATCGTCGGCAGCGGCGGCAGTCCCCCTGTTGCTTTCGCGTGTTCGTGTTGCGTTTGGTCCCCCCCGGACCTGGGCCAAACCAAACCAGGTAACTCCCATTTGGGGCCCCCGGGGGCCTTCTGCGAAACAAAAAAAAAAAAACTAAATCAGAAAGGCGTGAGCAAAGTGCCAACTCGCCCCGCGCTTTTTCGTCATCTTGGTCCTGTGGAAGCGCTGCGCTCATACAGGCGTTGGGCCCTGGCGCCCAAAGTCAGAAACGGACCACGATCTCGATTGCAAAGGGCCTGTTTCATATCCATCGCCACAATTATTATAGTTCTTCTCGGATGCCAGGTGTACATGTTATGCTTCTCGATAAAAAATTTTTGCTCCTTCGGGCGCAGGAGAGAGCCCCAAATTGGACCGCTGGGGGCTGGGAGGCAGGCATACAGGCGATGTTCCTCTCGGTCGCGAGGGGGCATAAGGTTAGTGAATGTCAGGGTCGTGGAGCTGAAGCACCTGACATGTGACAGGATAAGTCGACTGCACCCGTGATGCCATCCTGCAAGCTTCCAGTCAAATGTGGAGGCGCATATGTACTTCAGTGTAGTGTTGTTCTGTGATAAGTATTATTTCGCACACAGGAGTCATGTACACACTAGCAACCGCAGAGGCACTGCATGTGTTGTAGTGTTAAGTTTCTACAATCGCCTGTTTCTATGAGAGCTTAAGGACTGAATGACTCCGCGTGGGAGGTATTAGAGCATGCGCCCATACGTAACTTGCCGGAAGAGGAATTTCAAGCTGGCATCAAGAAGCATCGAGCTTCTAGAACAGCCCTCGATGGGAGTTCACTCCTTTGGAGCAGTTCCAGGGATTGGAAATCAAGTAACCTGATGGGTGCAGGGGACGAGGATGCTTAGATCCCACGCCAAGCGGCAACGAACACACACGGAACACACATTAGGTCTGAGCGCGAATATACCGCAGTGTGATCTAGATAGAAATGGTTGTTAATCCAATGGTTCTACGTTTTCGACATGGTCTAGCTCGATGTCAACAACTGTCGAAGCGCCATCTGGATCAATAAAGTCTTCAATCGTGAGAGGACGAAGATTGAAGCCCTGTAGTAAAGCATGTCACCAAATAATCTAGCCGAAGGAAACGTAAACGTACGTCTTCTTGGGTGCTCGCGAGAAGTGCGACATCCCCATTCGCCTTACGTACAAGTTCACGGACGGGCAACATCGCAGCATTTCGACACATTTCCTTCAAATCGGAACCCGACTTTCGCCTGGCATACTCAGCCAGAGCCCGTAAAGAAAAATTAGGCGCAAGCGGCACATCTCTGAGCATCTAAGGCTAATATCAGTTACAGGTGATAAACACGGAGTAAAAGTGAAGCGTGCGTGTGCGCTCGGGGAGGCACGAGTCTGATAGAAGCATCCGTGGGTCGGCTTACCAGTGAAAGGATCTTCTCGCGTTGCACGACGTCGGGTAAGGAGAGAGGAAATTGTCTTGGCATTCGCCTGAGAAAAGCTTGATCGATATCTTGAATTCGGTTCGTGGCGCCCAAGACTAATATCCGATCTGATCCTGAAAGAAGGCCGTCCCATAGACTGTGATTGAGCCTGAGATCTCCAGTGCCACGAGTAGAAAATAGACAAGGCATACGTCATAAATTCTGCCTTCATCATTGCAGTAGCTTCGTGATCACCCTTGCTCCGCTCACGAAGGAATGAGTCGATCTCGTCAATGAAGATAATACTTGGTTGTGTCTTTCTTGCTAGGCTGAACAACCCGGCAACCAATTTATTTGATTCGCCGAACCATTTGTTCGTTAATACCGACGCTGCGATGTTGATGAAGGTGGCGCCAGACTCCTTCGCGAGGGCCTTGGCAAGCATTGTTTTACCACACCCTGGTGGCCCATTGAGTAGGACGCCCTTGGGTGCCGCTAACAAAGTCGAGGATGAACGAAAGAGGGCGGGATATAGAAGAGGGATGATAACGGATTCTTGTAGGGAAGATATGATGTCTTCTAGACCTCCGATATCTGTCGGACAGGCTCAGCGCGAAACGATGGCCAGGAACGTTTACCAGGGACGTACCTGAGAAGGTCACATCGATGTCGTCTGGATGGATAACCTCGGAAGCGATGCGTTCTGGCGAGACATCAGGACTCTACTACAAACGTACTCCAGGATATGTGAGCGCACTCTCGTATTCATCCAACTTCAGTTTCTCATGTCCGAGCCTCTTCAGGGCTTCCATTGGCTTTGCCTTGACCTCTCTTGACCCTTCTGACCCATACGAGCTAAGAAACCACTGGAAAGTGACTTTGAACTCGAAGGTCTGCGAGAAATGCGAAAGTGAAACTGACGTGGATGGTGTACCATGCAGCAGCCTACACGGATGATCAGATGGCTTTCTATTTCACGTTCATCTTGGATAACGTACCTGAGATGCTAGGAAAATCGCCGCTGGATAGCAAAACGTAAGTCTGGGAGTACTCTGGGACGACTCGGAAACCGCCCACCGTCGAATATGATCTTCTTAGTGGTAGAGGAGATAGCCATCAGCAGGTCTCAATACTGGATAAGATTAATCTTCAATTGTACGAAGGTAGAAAACCGGCGTTTTGCCGCCGAGAAGAGATGGAGCTCCGCCCTCAGTGATGAGTGTGGCCGCTTGAGTGAGTGAGAGTGAGTGGTGACGGGCGTAGCCTAGCCCTAACCCTAGGCATGGGCTGGAGAGTCGCTCGCTACCCGTGTTTATCGTATTCAATAAATACCCCTTCCCTGCCCTGTTACAGAGGGCGTCTAGTATCGTACTACTAGATATCGCGGCTTTTGCCATGCAACTGCCCAGACACTAATCCGCGCCACATGGTGGACTACACCCATCTCGGTGGGTAAAGCGCTGCCTCCCAACTCGGAGATCAGCTTGAGTTGGTCGTCACCGCTCCAAGTCCAAACTCCACCCAAATTTGTCGCGTGACCGTCCAACTGCAACTAATAACTAGCAAGACCTAATTTATTCCGTGCGAGCTCGAAAACTGCATACATGATTTCCACAAGACAGCCACCTAAAGGGAGACAGAAACGACAAAATACAATATTAATCGGTATTTCCATTCAGAATCGTATAATATCCCTGATCGGATCAAAACAAACACCCTTATTCATTCTGCCCCACCAATTACGAGGCGCTGAACGAGCAGATCGGGCGTTATTTCGGGTCGATCTGAGCAGAGCTCACGAGAACTTACCGCTTTATCCATTTCGAGTCCAAGGGTGACTGAAGCGCCCCCTTCTCACACATCGACCCGACGATTGGTCACCCCCGAGGCAGGAGAGGAAATTCTTCCCCCAAGACCGACAGGGGACAGGCGGGGACGACTATCCTCTACTGCCGATGCCGGTCTGGCCCAGCGACGATATCCGAGACGAAGATACGTTCCTGCGCCGAACAAAAAGACTACTGAACCAATGATAAAATGCGAGTCACCCAAAGGCCACAGCTCGAGGGAGCGGAGGGTTACCTGCAACGGCTGCCAACACCCACATCACAATTGACGAAGAGTGGGAGGGGCTACCCGACGTAGACTCGACAGACGTGCCCATTTTCTAACAGGAGGTGAAAGGTAAGAGGGTAGGAATAGAGACAGGGGGGCGCAGGGGGGAAGGGTATGGGGTGAGCAAATTATTTATACACCAGCAGAGAGAGGGTTTCATAGCCATTCATACAGCTATACGTAAAGGACCTCCCTGGAATGTGGCGGTCCACATGAGCGGCGAGGAATGAAAGGTCAAGTTGCTCGAGCAGCTCTGTCAGACAAACTTTCCAGCAGTTAGCCCCGCTCCAGGAAATTGAAAGAGGCTCCCGCCTGGTGCCGTCCTCGACGATTTAGCGCCGTAAAATGCGCCCCTGAAATAATCGGTACGTCGACAGAGCCTATATTCCGGGATAACGTATCGGGATCAAACATAGGCCATAGGTCTAGCCAATGTGGAAAGCGAGGTGCCATCGATGACACCGTCATCCCAAATTAGGGGTTAGCACGGCGCTTAGCAGTAGTAGCAGAGCCAAAGGGAACAGCAGCCATCACAAGAAGGCAGCTTTCAGTATACATCCCAAAAAAACCGCCGCGGGGCAGTAATGGGGCGCCAATGGAAGGGACGAAGCACATTTCTGCGCTCTGCATGGGCCGCAAGCTCTGCGGGACTGCGTGTGATGCGGAAGGGAGAATTACGAGTGGCGGAGAGGACAGGGCGGGCGCAAGCACAAAGTGCCCAATCTTCCCCAGCGCTAGATCACATGACCATGACCCAAATAAGGATACTGCCATGGCGCCCAAAGTACCAGATTATCCGAGTACCCAGTACGCCCGAAGAGCTACGTGCTACCTTGCTCGATTCCGGGTCCCCAATTCAATCAGTGGGCGTAAGCAAGTTAACTTTGATTCGGTCGTGCAGTTGTGAAAAGGTAAGAAGAGGTCCCCTCATCCTTCCAGTGCTCTTGTTGGTCGTTGGAAATGCGGCCTGTGCACCGCACCCAAATATCGTCCGCCAAGGCCCTCCGTCCTAGGTTATCTGAAGTGGGGTCCAGCCTGCATAGGCCGTTGAGACTCGCCTGAACAACTAGTTGGTGCTTTCGTGAGTCCGCTGTTAACTTTCGGAGAAAGAAGCGTTGACAAGCAATAAGGCTGTAAGAGCAAGCGAGCGGCGAGGAAGAGCGGAGAACACCTACAACACCGCAACCAAAGATAACTTCCCCCACCCCATCCCCGCTCTCACTCCCTTATCGCACTTTGTGTTGGCCTACTTCGGCGACGCAATTATTTTAGCCCATCACAGGCTGGCTAAACCTGCGTTCGTATGATACAATATAAAATGCAGCTACTTGTCTAGCGTGTAGTAGTAACTGCTGACCTCCTTCGCAATCCGTGGCTCTCGTCCGTCTTCTGTTTTCATTTTCTAATGATCACCAATGTGCTGATGATTTTACAACACTTTTTTTGTCATCACTAAAAAAGTCTTTCCTTGCTTTGTATTGCGCACTCCACCCCTCCACCCTATCACTCGCGCGGTGGAAGTATTGCCGTCGTCTGCGTCTAGAAGACGCGCTCCGACCCTTTCGAAATGCTTCATAGCGCCGATGAAGGAGGGAGGATCCGCATCGGCTGTAGCGTCCTCTCTCCACGAAGCGCATTAGACAAAACTCGTTCAATATCACTCGCTTTCATTAGGTTTACTATGCGCACAGTTCGGTGGGAAACCTGAAACAATTCGCGGTTGACTGCACCGCCCTCAGGTTCGCCACCCATTTTGCCTACTTCTGTTTCACCCCGAGCCTAATCATGGGTTATGAGGTAGGAGCAAGCGGCAACACAGTCGTGATTTCCTGGGGACAGGAAACAGGCCGTGCTGCTTTCGCTCAATGTGCATTAGACAGATCAGGCAATGGAGGCAGGAGTGCATCAAATTGTACAAGCACCATTGGTTTGGAGTCTGGCGGGAAAAATACCAATGCAGAGCCGTTTTGCAAGCGCCCTCCCCACCCACCTCCCTGGCATAATGGGAGGGACACATGACTTTCAAAAACTGACGGCCAAAAGCTTGGGAACGCTGAGGATAAAGGTCTTTATGGGTGCTGTCCAAAGCCCAGGGTAGGCCACAGGTGCGTGGAGGTGGGCCGAACTAGGATATTAAAAACTAGCGCTCGTGCAACGGTGCTTGCCGGTCTGGGTGTACGTAACCTTGCGAAATAGGGGAGTGAATAACATAACTGGTAGTGTATAGTATTATATATAGTATATTACCGCGCAACCTTCGTGATCGGCATGACGATTCGCCGAGAGCGATTTGAGCACGCCAGAGCGGAATGTAGATGGTACGAGTAATGTAATATCTATCCAAGAGAAAGGTAGACTGAAGTGAAGGGACATGGGAGCAAGAATACCAGACAAGAGTGGACGGTTTAGACGCAAGGCGGGCAGAGGGCGGGACAGAGCGGAACGAAGGTAATGCAGACGGCCTCCACATATTGAACATTAGAATGAACGCGCGGAGAGGGGGAAAGAAAATGGACTTCGTACGGTACACGGTGGCATCGGAAAACAATGCAGGAGAAGTTGATTGCTATTTGTGGGCAGAAAGGAGGGAAGCTCTCAGTGCATGTCCACGGTCGTTCGTCCGTGCCCGTGGTAAGTGACAAGGACGTAAGGAAGAATGTCCCAAAAGGATGATGCAAGGTGAGTTCGAGTTTTGATGCCTAGCTTGAGGTTTGAAGCTTGAAAGATGGGCCGTTGAATCGCACGCGGGGCAGAGGGCGGGGATCGCACGGAGCTTGAGACGAGAAGGAAAAAAGGATGGAGAGAGAAAAAGAAAAAAAGAGACGAACATTCCGAGGTGGAGGAGGAGAGTCAGAGATTGAGGGAAATAAGCAGTTGTGGGGAAGAGAAACTGAAGAGAAGCGAAAGGCGCGGCCCGAGCCAACGCCAACGCTCTAAGGTACCCGTCGGAGCTCCGCGCGTGGCTCCGGCGGCGGTCACCGGTACCTGTCACCCGTAGCAATTGATTGATGATTGATGCCCTTGTTCTCCACTGATTATCGTCGTCGTCGCTGGCATCACGGACAGGATATGAGGTGGCAGAGAATCAATCATTTCCCGCAACACTCCTAATACACTCTATTACAGACAACACAGATTAGTCATACCTCGATCAAAACAAAAAAGGTGATCTCAGCCACGCAGCCCAACCAACCAACAACCTGGAACTTAACCTGGAACTTAACTTTTCTTGTGCCTCGTGCGCCCTGTACCCGCCATCCTTGAAAGTTGAGGAGCGCGCAGTGTTTCAAGAACACGCGGCACGGTCATTCCCGTTGCCGAGGTTGAAGCTTTGCAGACGACGTCGAAACATAACATCAGGCGCAGAGTGCATCAACATCATCAACAAACAAAACACAGCTCTCAGGCCACCGGGACTAGGGCAGTCCTTGGCTCGGCTCAGATGTATTGGATTCAAAATAATGCCCTGAAACATGACCCGCCAACAAGCTCTGTGCTTTTTGCAGTGTTGGATATTTGGGAAAAAATGGGTGGAAACAATCGCGTAGCTTCCGAGTGGAACAACCGCAAAAGGTATGGCTGGTCCAGCCAAGCCAATATATTCATGGTGACCGTGAAGATGGACGAAAAAAGCAGTAGTAATCCGAGCAGTTGCAGAGCTGGAAAGTTCGTTTGCTTTACGGAGCGCGTGGCTGAGGCGTGTAATTGGGCGCGAAAAAAAAAGCCGACCAAACAAACTCCCACCTCTTCCCCGAGTTGGCCTCTACGGATAAGGTAAATGAGATGAGCACGCAGAACTGGAACGACCCATCCCCCAAAACCTTGAGTTGCAATGACCCGGACACTGGCCACGGCCATGTGAAGGTGTGGAGGCAGAGAAACGCCGAGACGCATGGACGCGGTATCAGCTTGGCGTTCTGGACGCTATGCTTCGTTCAGTCGAAGATACACGACTGTGACCGTGGGTGCACAGACACTAGATAGGTTGTTCCTCAGACACGATGGAGGACCCTTTCACCCTGATCTGACAAGAGCCGGTGTAGCTGAGGTGTTGGTACGTGTCAGTGGTCAGTATTCCAATGAAGCGTGGCGTGAGCAGCGTCCCATAGCCTGGAGATTCCAGAACGTGAGGTATCATGAAACCAATCGCCGGGAAACGCGCTTGGGATGCGGAATTCGTAATTGGTTTGTTGTTGATTTATAAAGAAATGATAATTGAGGGTAGTGGTGAGATGTACTCAAGGCCCAGATGACGCGTGGCGTGAGCCATGATTGTGATTGTTTGGAGATTCTAGAACGTATGAAAACGCCCCTTGTCGCCGCCGGGAAATGGGATATGCTGAATTCGCAATTGGCTTATCGAAATGACAGCACAGACGCAGACTTTGTGGTGATTGCCCATATATAGTACCGGGCCATTGGCGTTTCGAGTCGGTATCCCACGCCACGTCGATTCACCACGCGGGAAAAACCATCCATTAGCCACGTCCCAGAAGGCTGGTCAACACCTCAACACCTCAACACCACTCCGTCTCGCGATCCGGATCACCTGACAGAGAAACTTCTAACCAATTCAGCACCAAGTAATTAAACGTTTGATGGCACCACCGGCGTCTCTCTTTCGATTGATCTCCTTGGGCCATCAGGCCCCCTCATCCCATCAATTGTTCCCGCACTACAGTTTCACAAAGCCGCTCGTAATCACAATCTCCCCCCCCCCCCTGGAGATCGCATCCAATCTGCCAATAATGTGTTGTCATCATCATGGCAACGGCCCACTCAAGTCGGGGGTGACGCTCACGGAGCCCTAAAGTATACTCCTGACACTATCATCTCTCGCCAAGTCCCCTGTGATACCCAGTTCACGCCGGCACGCGGCCCATCTTCAGCCTATTGCTGCCTTCTCTCTCTTCGTGATCTATGGAGTAATGTGTGCCCCTGCCAAACCTCTCTAACCGCTCGGGCTCTGCGGTCCTGCCCACGCAAGTCGAAGACTTTACGGACGTTCGGCCCTCCGTAATCATCGACCACTTGGTTGGAAAAGATTTTTCTCTTTCTTTGATGCCCATTAACGTCCGCCCTGGATACGGCACGCCGTCGCACGGCTCAGAAGCAATGTGTGTTTCAAATCCATGCCCGTCCTTTCCTCCGTATAAATATCCCTCCCTCTTCCCTGTTTGTCAAGGCCAGCGTCCCATGACCAGGGCAATGAGAAAGTGAGTGTTGCTGATGGGAGCTTGGCACTGATGGGTTTGATGGATAGAGTGCGACGCTCTCAAGCGTTGTCGAAGTATGTGCGTGGCATAGACTAACCGTTCTGGAATTGCGTGCACGCAGTGCGTTTCTTCCCCCCTCCCCCTCCGCGCTCTCACTCCGTCCAAATCTTCTTCTCCTGGCAGTCCACCGTTGTCGGTTCAGCCTCCTTACTCCACGCGTATCGATACTTGAACCCAAAAGTGGTGTTGCTTACCCCACAGTACTTTTGTTTATTTTGCTTCCTTTCCCTCCTCCTAAAAGGATTCTCCTGAAGATTGATTTCGCACTTGTCATACTTTCGTAACTTTTACGGCTTTATAACTTTTTTTTCAACGGGAAAACGCTACTTTCCATGAAACGTAGGTGGCCTGTGAATGCAAGCTTTTTCCGTCTCGAGAAACTCGTTTGAGCTCATTTGAGCACACAAGATGAAAAAAGCTTGCCGCAGGGTTACGGATAACTGACATGTCTCGGCACTAAAGGGATTGTGTGGTATATGTGTGAGCATGTCAGCCCTCACGGTCGGATCGATGCGTCATATCAAGGCGGTTCAGCAACGGTACAGTGGTTTTGTCGCCTTTGGCGTTGCACCTCCGTGACGTCTGAACAGTGCCCATTACCTATTTGTGTGCGCTGTAATTGGATCGTTTCACTTTCGTCTCCGAATGCTGGTCAGTGTGGGGGCTGTCAACCGAAAAGATTAGAACACGAATCGAATCCGTTTTCAGCCAAAACTTGGACAACCTTCCAATTTTCCTCTGTCTACGTTTCCACGATCGGTTTGTCGGTTTCATGAGTTGATACCTGGGATGGGTTTTTCTTTCCCTCCATGTACGGATAAGAACCAAGCGAACCATTTTTTTACCGACTGAAAGTGACGAAAGTGTCGTGTTAAGGAAAAAAAACTAGGGCGACGTCACGTCAACGAGGTTCATGGGTTCTCTGAGATCTCGGGTCAGAAAGGTCGATAAAGACCCGAAGACAGCGAAAACGTACATGCAAACGATCGCTTCATACATTGCTTTGATAGCCGCGACCAATTCCTGGGGCTTCTGTTCTCCAGAATTCTCCGGCGATCCATAGTTTCATCGATCTGCGGGAGCGATGTCTATCACGTACCGAACCGACGGAAGATCGCGCGCGATAGCCGACCGAAGGAACATACTCCTCTCCTTGTCGTTCTTGTTACTCGTAATCCGAGAAAGCGGGTGCCCATCTCATCACGGTGGCACCATATAACCTAAGGGAATAACAAGGTTTCTGTCAATGATGATAACGGGTCTATCAGTATCTGGACGTCCGGTTTTCACGAGCAGAGATGGACCCTGAAGTTACTGAGGAACGATTAGGATCGATCAAGGTCGCTTTCCGTGTATGATGGTCAGCCCCGTCCCGGCCATCATGACGACGATCACGTGAACAGCTATGAGAAACTCGAGGTGCGTGTGCATGATCAATCATCAAAACGTTCACAGCCCTCCATCGCTCTTTTCTCACTCCCTCTGAAGCTGTTCCGCCTTATCCACCACCCACTCTCAAGAGAATTTTCTCTTGCAGCCTCAGTCATCCTTACGGCAAAACTTTACACACACTCTTCAACCACCCCGAAGTATATGGCGCCCGTCGTAACAAATGGGACTAATGACCCTAGCGGAGCGAATTCCAAGGGCGGTCAAAGCTCCAAGATGCACTCAAAAGTGGTGAGTGTTTGCTCTCTTTTTCCACCTTCTTTTGTTCTCTCTGTCCTCATGGCACCCAACTCCGCGGCTTTGAGGGAGCGTGACGGGATTTGGGGTGGGCAATCATTCTTAATGCCTCCCTTTGTTTCTTCGTGTATGCACCCAGTTTCAACAACTCATGATTGTAGGTGATCATTGGGTCCGGGCCCGCAGGGCATACCGCAGCAATCTACCTCGCCCGCGCAAATCTAAACCCTGTCCTCTTCGAAGGGTTCATGGCGAACGGGTTCGCTGCTGGAGGGCAACTGACCACCACCACTGACGTCGAAAATTTCCCGGGGTTTCCAAGTGGGGTGCTCGGACCCGAGTTGATGGACAAATTTCGCGCCCAGTCTCTACGATTCGGAACAAGAATAATCACGGAAACGGTATCAAAGATCGACCTCTCACGTCGGCCCTTCAGATACTGGCGTGAGTTCCAAGAAGATGGAGAGCCGGAGACCGCGGACACGATTATAATCGCTACTGGCGCAAGCGCAAAGCGTCTCGGCCTTAAAGGAGAACAGACGTATTGGCAGAGCGGTATCAGTGCCTGTGCCGTGTGTGACGGAGCCGTTCCCATCTTCAGAAACAAGCCGTTAGCCGTTATTGGTGGCGGAGACTCTGCCGCCGAGGAAGCTACATGTGTGTCTATGTTATTATCGAGTCCGCGGGCCATCTGAACGTTTTTCACGTGCCTTTATAGATCTTACGAAGTATGGAAGCCATGTTTTTGTGCTGGTGCGTCGTGGAGAACTGCGCGCGTCAAAGATAATGGCGAAGAGATTGTTGAGTAATGCCAAAATCGTGCGTGTCTGATCCCAACTCCAGCCCACATATTCTGACGCCACCAAAGACCGTCTTGTGGAACACTCTCGCGATTGAATGCCAAGGAGACGGGGATCTTTTAAATAATCTACGTATCAAGAACACTCTTACGGGACAAGAGTCGGATCTCCCCGTAAAGGGACTATTCTATGCCATCGGTGGGTACCGGACTTGAAAATGTATCGTGATATCATCTGATCAATTGCAGGCCACGAGCCAGCAACGGCTCTCGTTCGCGATCAGCTACAAACCGACGTGGACGGCTATATAATAACAGTTCCTGGTACTACTCAGACGTCTGTGCGCGGAGTGTTTGCCGCTGGAGATGTCCAGGACAAGCGTTATCGACAGGCAATAACGAGTGCAGGTAGCGGCTGTATGGCGGCACTAGAAGTGGAGAAATTAATCGCCGAGGAAGAAGAGCTTAATGAAGAGTGACGGTGGGAGTGCGGCACGCCGTACGTATGCATAGGTGCACTGTTGTTGACATGTAACTGTCACTTGGTCGTACTCTATTAGCAGTCCTTTCCACACAACCGGTGTCGTTCACGTCACGGATGTTATCATACGTACTTGTCTTATTAGAGAAGATAAAGGTATGGCGAAGTGCTTTGACGGTAGTATACCGTTAGGGACGTCGTCGAGGGAAAACGCGAGGCAAGTCTGGTAAGTACTCGTAATCGGAATACTAATATTACTTGCCACTAGATGTTCCCAGTCAGGCATTTCAAAAAACAAAACCAATTTATATTTCGCTCGATTTGCATCAAGGCGCGATCCCTTGTGTATTCATTAATACATGAGAAATCGAGATAAGTAGGGGGGGGGGAAACTATTCGCAATTGGATGAAGAGAGGATAGATACTGGGGCTTGTCACCACCCTTGGTCGAAAAGTATCCCTCTCTTGGTTTAGAAGCGTGACGCCATTACCTATGGGAAAGCTAGGAGGACGGGGCGTGCAGACTTCTTTGGAAAAGGGAGAGGTTAGAGAGAGGGAGAGGGTAAGAAGCGTTCAGGCCGTTCTTCAGGGGGCAAGGGGCAACGCATAACTGGTCTCAGTTAGACGCGCGTAGCGCGTGCGTGGTATGGCCCTGGCTCTGAGTGAGCGCGTTCCAGCAAAGCCGCGCGGGGGGGGGGGGGGGGGGGCTGTGTATGTGTGCAATGGGCAGAACGTTGGGGGGAGAATGTCTAGGAAGAGAGCCATTGGAGGCATGGCATGGCCCTGTGGACGTGAATGAAATATGAATAGAGGACGGATGGCGCAACTGAAAGCTGGGATCCACGTCCCTGCCGTTGCTGCTTGCCCTGCTGGGATGACCGGAAAGAAGGGGGGGGGGGGGAAACAAAGGTACCAGTTCGGAAGAGGGGTTCAGGGTTAGGCCTTCTAGGTGGGACTGCCTTCTGCCTCTGTGTGTGTGAGTGGATGACGTAACCAAGGGCGGGACCCATTCTGCTGCTGCTCGGCGGTTCCTAGGATGGATGGATGGCCGGAGGGGAGGTTTTTTTTTTTTTTTTAAGGACAAGGGTTTCAGTTTGGAAAGAAGAGCCAAGGTTAGGCCTCTTAGGTGGGAACCTCTGGTGGAGCTATGGTGGGGGTTAATTGCTAAACGTACTTTTCTGACATGGCTGGGGCGGCCGAGAGTTGGAACGATAGGGGTATGTGTGTGCGCGCGCCGCGCGCGAGCGTGTGTGATGGTTCTCTGTGGTTTTTACTTGGGTAGGGAAAACCCGCAGCAGCATTGCACTTCACTTGCACTGCCGCCGGGGAGGAGCGAGAAATCGCGAACTCGGAGAGATCACAGCTAACGGCTTGATGATGGCGTTGCAATCATGGCCTAATGAGAGTTTGATTATTGGCCGTCGTCGCACCGGGGGGGGGGGGGGGCGGGCAACACCTTCACTTCGTTCGTAAGGTTTGAACAACGGGCCCTTCTGAAATAGCAGAGGATTTGGGGGTTATCAGGGGAGCAGAAATCAAAGGAAATGATGGCTCATGGGGCGTGTACGGGCCTCGAATGGTGTGAATATTTTGTGAATGGTTACTAACCCGGCCCAGTGGTGTGTGTGGCACCGGTGCCTGCACGAGCAGATTCCCGGGTCGATATACATTACTCAAATGGAAGGAGAGGACGGGCCGAGACGCAAGGGCAAGTTACGGGTTCTGCATAGAAGCACACGCCTTTTCTCCGTCGTTGTTGTTTATACATCTATATTCCAGTTGGAATGTTTTCGAAAATTCAGAGCTGCGGATATTGCGACGTACCGCGTAACTGGGTTCCCGTACGTCACGCTGTGCTGCGCCACACGGAATTAAACGCCCCAAATCGCCTCAATATATCCTTTTCCAAAACCTTTTCCACAGGGGCGACTCATCCGTACCCGTACTTACAGTAGCGCGCTTCAGCTCAGCTCCTCCGGGGCCACAGGCACAGTCTTATGTAATATAAATCTGCTGCCTCGTGTTCTTTTACGTCTGGCCAGCTACACATGCGCCAAAGAAAAAACAGCATGTTTGTGCGAGGCTATTACACCAAATGCCAGTGTTGCAAACGCCTCGCCATGAAAGGGCCTCGAAGCTCCGATTTTCGAAGAGTGCGAATCGAATACCGAGACCTCCACCGAATGAACCAGCCGTCGCACTAGGAACATCCAAGTCGAAGTTACTATAGAGTCCGGAAGAGACCGATGGGCAACCCCGGGGAGGTGTAGACGATCGAGACGAACGATCTCCTTTATAATTTATTTTTCTTTCGTTTTGTTTTTTTGTTTTGTTTTTTTCACTCGCTTCGCTTCCTTGCACCGCTATGTAGTTTATCGCCGATTCCCGGGGGCGCGCGAAGACGAGATGGAGACACTCGACTAATCAATGACGCGTAATCATATCATTTCATTTGTTGCATCGGTCCCATCAGAAGTAAACCACGCATCGGCGTAAGGGGGGGGCACCCAATCCTTCTAATTATTAATGAAAAGAAGTTACCTTTCTCAGATGGTGCCTTCGTACGTACTCGCCATCACCACCGCCATCCATCTATCGAAATGGAGCCGAGGTCTGGGAGGGGGGGATGCGCAGCTAGCTGAACCGGGGCGTCGTGAGTCTCGGGACTGCGCCTTTCTTCTATTCTTGTTCTCAGCAGGGTAGAGGGTTATGGTACGAGAGGCGCGGCCACGCCTGCATCGCGTTCGCCCTTGCCGTGTCTTTGCGATTCCCTGATGTTTCAGACACCACCAGTCCCGTGTTCTGGATGACAGCGGCAGCTGCCACATAAAGGGGAGAATGTACCAGAGATCGTCGGACTCGGACTAGAGCCCCATCTCCGCCGGGGTAAGCAGAGGAGACACCACAGGGCAGAGGAGGCACCGCAGTCGCAGTACTGGTGGGGAAGTGGGGGGGGAAGGGAAGGGAAACCTCGGGACATGCAGCGTCTTACGAATATACGAAGTATAAGGAGCCCCTAATAGGCTTAGGCTTAGGCTTAGAGGCTTAGACCTCACACTTGTCAGGTTTATCTATCCAACAACAGATGCATGCACATGCGTGAGGCTTTCTGGCAAACAGATTCAAACGCCCAGTTGATCTGACAGGTGGTCGACGTGCATGTGGCAGCACTGGTGACATTCCACTCGCTAAACTGCTAAAGCTACCGCATCTCCAGCTTAGTTTCCCGGCTAAACGTGAGAGTACCGCAACGGTAATATGGCGGTGTTCTGGTCTGTCGAGTGTCAAGTCATCATGGTCATTGATAAGGTCTATATTGCGGGGAACGTGAGGTGTCGTGGGATGGGTATACAAGTACAGGGAAATGTAAGGACAGGAGCGTGGGATTTTGACGGATGGTGGGGAAATGGCGGAAAGGTCAAAACCCAAGTGGGTAGAAAGGAAGTGCACATTGTGCACGGCCCTGTACCTCCGTGTAGATTAGCGATAAAAAATATGCGTACAATATAAACAACAGGAGCACAGCAATAGAACTGGATGGGGTAAATCGGGAAGATAGGGACATAGGTCCGCGTGAAAGTTCATATAAGGGATGTGCTCGTTATACGATGGACGTGCGATTAGCCGTACCAACGGTTGCGAGGAGCTACCGCCAGAGGGTAAGCAGCTCCTCCTCTGCGCACAGGGATGCGACGTGGGGCGGCACGGCCGGCACCAGCGCCGTAGAGTCTAGCGAAGCGAAAAGGGAAGGCGAGGCGACCCATAGCATGGCGCAATATGGTACGGCCTATGGAAAGCGGGGCGACGGACATCAGTGAAACGGAACGAGTCGAATAGAGATGGCCGGACGTACGAGAAAGCCCTCCGATGATATGTGAAGCCCTCGCCGCTCCAACTAGCGCCAAAATATACGCTCCTAGGAATGAGAAGACAAGCGCTGCAAGACAGAAGGGTGAGGGGGAGGCATGGGAACAATGCACGAGATTGCATACCCGTGGTAAAGACGGAAAAGATGGCCAGCTCTGGGAAGGCGATATGGTTGGAACTGAAGGCGCCGAGGGGGAGTGTTGGATTGAAGGAGGGATGGCAAGCGCCATGGTCGGCTCAACAACAGATAGACAGAGACAGATGAAGAGCAAGAGGAAAATAGATGATAAAGAAGCCATGGAAATCACTGCACGGGAACAGAAAGTGTAGTATGTTTTGGGGGGAAGAGAATTGCTTTGGTGGGGGGCATCTGAGTACGTGCAGCCCATATTTATGCGTTATCGCTAGCTCGCTGACTGAATGGTGAAATCGCGTTTAATCTCGCTGATGGCCGAGCGACGGCTCTACGAGGCGGTGGGCTGGTCTAGCTCGCTCCCCAGCCCTCGGCTTGCTTCGGACCGCCCAGTCCATACTTTTTTTTTTCTCTTTTGGCCAGGTGCAGCACGTGCAACCGTCTTCTGGTCTTCTGGTGCGGCGGTATCCGAAACCATGAGACCGGGACCGTCGTGACTCACAACCAGTTGCCCGTAACCGATTACTGTACATGGCTTGAACTTTACGCGTACGAAAAAGGCAAGCAGCCAAGCGAAGCGCAAGTTCCCGGGCTTGCTGTATTTATTTATTTTCCTGCCTAGCTATAAACATCTATTTGATAAAATACAAGCTTTCCTCCAGCTCGTAAAATATATTTGATGAGTACTGTGTCAGTTTCCGATCACTAATATCTGTGCGATTAGGTGAGCGGTTGTTGTGCTTGTGCTGTGGCAGAAAGGGGGCACATGCCAAGGCATGCGCAGCAGGGGCATCCAATGGCGAGAGCACATATCTCTGCGAGACGCTCTCCCTTGGATGGTAACCTTCTAACGCCGCCATATGTGGCCGTCTCCGCCTAGGGCCTCTTATTCGGAGGGATGAGAGCCTAGGTTATCAGGTCAAGCGTTTTGTTTTGTTTTTTATTGATGCCATCCTGGTGGTTCTAGTTAACCGGAACCAGAAGTGCACAGCATGGGCCAAGTTATCGGTGTCGCTGTGCATGTGAGGCATGTGGCGGTGAGTTGCCGAGCAGCGGCAGACCACGGTCTGACTGGGAAGACCGAACGCACACCCACCTGCACCCACGCACCTGCCGCCCCTACATTCAAGTTTAATGCATCCCGTCCGTATCCGCAACCTCAGCGCCGAGGTTCACGTAGCGTCGCGAGTTTGAGTTTTCCCCTGCACTCCGGCATCCGCACCTGAAGTACTCAGTTTCAATTCCCCCCCCCGCTTCCGTTGCTGACCAAACCCGCTCAGGTTCACGGTGCGTGCTGCTAGCACAATAACACAATAACGTTGTGAAATATCGCCCAACTTACTAAGAATTCCCCCATTTCTGTGGTGAGAGAGGCCCTCACAGACTATCACCCAATGAAATATGCAAATTGATAATGGAACTTTTGACCAAGCATGCAGTACCATCAAATGATGGGACCCAGTAGTTTCTCAGTGCGGTCCAATCCAGGCTTGGGATGAGAAGCTCGGAATTCATTTGTTCTCTTGTTCTCTTCTGATGTGGGTCGTGTGGGCGCCGCCGTGACGGGCCCAACAATGTGCCAGCAAGTGGGCATTACTAAGGTACACACGAGGACCTTTAACGTTTAACGCGTGGCAACTGAGTACTGATTTATCACCCTACAACTGGCCACCGGGACGGGCGATCGCCCGTTTCGCCCTGGCCGCTGGCCTTTCACCGAGATGATTTGAAAGGGGTGTCAATAGGTGGGATTCCAATCGGATGGGTACAGCTGCATTAGCGATCCAGCCTTGCATTCGCTATTTATCCTGAACACCGAGACCGTCGGCCCCCTCTGCTTCACTGACATAACATAACTGTCACAACCCTTTCGCCCGAACGTCACTCGTCCGTTCCAGGACCAAGGCCACCACTTGAATGATTGTCACATTCCGTCCATTGGCTCAGAGGGGTCAGCGACCAACTCGAAGGGAATTGCCGTGTAAGAGTGCTATCCCAATTTAGTTCCACTATCCCCTGATTGCGTTTGTCCAGGAGCGGGCATGGTTCCGCGGTGGACACAAGGAACTGCAGTGGGTCCTGCAATAGGGTGGGAAGGGACTAACGTACGCCCATATTCCCATGCGCTTCTGTTTATGTGATAAGTGAAAGAGGTCGTGAGATGATCCCCCGGCTAAAGTCCCTGTCCAGACAAGGAAGACTTACAACTTCAAATGGTTTATACACTATACATACGCCATCCAAGTCTAGTGGGTCGAGTAGATCGTTGCCAACACGTGAGTCATATGTTTGTTTCCGCTCACGACCGTCGCTTACGGTCATCGCTTACAAGATATAGCCGATCCCGAGTCCGGGAACCCATACGAGATACCAGAGATCGATCATGAAGCAATCGTGAGTCATCATATAGCTTCACGGATCATATAGCCTCACGGGGGGAGGAGGAACTAACTTTGAAGAGCTAACTTTCCATTCCGTGATGTCTTGGCCCAAGTTGGGGCAGGCCCTTTGCCCTGGAAGCACACACGCGCCGCACTTTTTTGCCAGCCGATCGGCTCTTCAAGCTTTCAAGGTTACCTCCCCCTCGCCACACAACACACGTCAACGATTGTTCGGGCATCTTCCATTATCCGAGTGAAAATAAAGGCACGCAGTGGCGCTCCATCAAGAAGATTTTTCTCGCTTTCACTCCCAGTTCACTTCAGCTCATCTTCATGGAAAGGTCATTCTGTTCCAGAATCGGGGCACGTTTTTATTCGGTTTCCCCACCTTCCTCCACTCTGCTAACACCCCGTTCCTGAACTTCCTGAACTTCTACTCGCACGTCGATCCCCCTTGAGACTGGAAGGCGCTATCGTTGACCACCGGATCTCGCTTACCATAGACGCTATGGGGGCAGGTGTCTCTGAAACCGTCAAAATAGTGAATTGAAAAGCAGTTGCACAGATAAATCGTAAGGAGGAGAATGTGGGATATGAGACACGTAGTAGTCGAGTCCGGGTACCCAATCACGTGATAAAATGTGGCCGCGCGCCTCGATCGCGATCCCATACTGTAGTACAGAAGCTCGGTTTGGGCAGCTGAACGGGCTGAATTTCGTCTCCACACTTCCCTCGCTTCGGCATTATAACACGCCTTCGGCATGCACTTCACGCGTCTATTTTGTTTTGTCTTTTTTTATATTTATCTTTTTCTTTTATTATTTTTTCTCTCCTTGCTTCTTGCCACAGCCTTGCCTTTTGCTTGAACCTAATGCAGCGGATCCGATTGCCACTAGCGGAGGGACGGCACGGCGAGCCGTGCATCTCTCCGGCCGAGGCTGTACACAGCTTTTCTCACAGGGTAGGAGGATCACGGCCTGGGCAGACACACGTTTTATTGCGGCCGGAGTGAGAGAACAGCCCCCGTTACTGACTGTAATGGGGGAGTAAATTGCATGTAGCTGTAACACTCGACTTTGCTCAATCGGCGAAGGACTTTGTCGGTCGTGTCGTGTCAACCCTGGGAAGACTGACATGACACACAAAAAGGAGGACGTGTACACCAACGGTTTCGTTTTATAGAACGCTCATGGGGGGGCCAGGCGCGGGGCACCACCAGTGATGGCATCGACGAGTTCCATCGCTTTTCATAATTGCGTTTGCATATTATTACAAAATAAAAGGGCGACGGAATTATTTAAAAGAAAAAAACAACTACACAAGGGGGAGGCCTCATTGATGGGTTGCGTTCATCATTCCGACTGCACTGCCCCCACGGCCGTGATCCCTGCGGATCGCATTCGAAATTGGGTGTGACAGGCCGGCCACAGGTCGAGGGAAGGCGCGTCTGGCGTTATTGGCGTCGTCGGTGTCATAGATCGTGGCAAGGGTAGCCCAGAGGGCCGTAAAACAAGCGTGGAAAATTTGTTGGGCCCAAGTGATCGCCTCGAATGACAGCCCTGCAGAGATAAATCTCGAGGGGGGTAGAGAACATCGAGTAGAGACAACTCACGGTGGACCCTTAAGAGGAAGTGGAGGAGAGTTAGCCGGCTCCTCAACCAAGCATAGGTACAAAACAGTGCCAAGAACAACGCTGGGTATATATTAATGAGAATGAGGTCAGGGAAAGTGAAATAACTCTGCCTACAAAAACTAAAGATAGCATCAAAGATTGGCTTGTGGTCGATGCTGGATGGGCTGGGGATATGTGGGTTTTGCTCGATGGCAAGGGTAAGCATCGCGATCGAAAGCGATGAGACTGGCAGAGGCTTGACGATGAGGATGAGGATGAAGAAGAGGGTGCAGGTGCGGGTGCGGATGAAGGTGAAGGTGAAGGAAGGAAACATGATGGTGCGAAGTGAAGACGGCATAGTGTATGTGAGTGGCAAATGTGTAGGTAAGTGTTTAAGTGCGAATGGGTAGGAAAGGGTTAAAGTGGACCCGGCATGAGGAGGTGGAAATCGGAGGGATTTATAAGTTCACCGAGGAGAGCGAATTGCCCCAAACGGGATGAAAGAAACCTTAAGTCGCGGCAATTGCATGCCGCGGTCTGTGCGATTCGTGGGGCGGGAGTACGGGGGAATACTCGAACGTCCTAGGACTGAGCGGATGGTATGGTCTATGGAAAAAGAAGGGAGAGAGAGGTGGAGGAGACACGGTACTCGACTGTGGGGCGCCGAATTAGACGCCAAGGGCCCTGGATGGGTGACAGACAGTGTCTGTCACTCATCCTAGTCTCTCTATTATCCCAAGCCCTCCTAGTCACCCAAATGCTATAGGACTGGCGATGGTCAGCTCGACATCAAAGCATCCTAGGATGGTGCGATAAGAAACGAGCGATAACTTGACGGCCTTCGAGAGGTTCTGTCGCTGGGCGAGGACTGACACACTGTCAATGAGATATGTCTTCAGAACATTATCCATTTTCTCACTCACTTGCGGAAAGGTCGGTGCCCCAAGGTACATATGGCCCGGGTTAGGGCGCAGAAAAGAAAGCGAGATGGCCATTCGGGGATCCAGTGAATGTGCCTCCCCCCGTGTATATGTATGGGCGTAAATTCCACTAATTCGGCGTGGGCTCTTAACACCTTCCGAGCAGGGCACATAGGAGCCCATCAAAACATGCCAGGGAACACAGCAGGGAACCCAGTGATGGTGTGTCATATCCATCATCCCATGACATTTCGAGTCCTGGAAAGGAGGATGTCACGGTTGCGCCAGGGCACTTTTCCACCTTAAATCCGGAACACCATTCTCACCTTTATGATCCAGGGACTTGAAAAAAGAACCCCCTAGACCAGAGTGGAGCGGTGAGTGATGAACACCCTGGTGGTTATCGCTCCGATCGTTGCCAGCTGATGATGCTCCAATCTAGCGCCATTAACAAAAGCAAAAGGTTACTAGAACCTCGGGCACTCTCTGCGGATATATGGAGAATCCCCAATCCATCCTTCGACCAAGAACACTCTACGAGCCCGACAGTGTTTCGCCAAGCCGAGACGCTCTATAAGGATTTTTCGGCGTCAGGGGGTTATATCGCCATTTTGAAAATGAAGAAAATACTCATGATAATGTCGCTGTTTGACTTGACTGAGCCAAGTCGAGGATGGCGAACTTGCTGCTCTGGTCGAAGACGGCGATCATGAGCTAAGCAGAGATTCTGTGCAAATTCGCGGAGCACGCGTAGCCACCTCGGTTGCCGACCGATGTAGGCCCACCGAGTTGTCTCCATAAACACCACAAAGTGTAGAACACCACAAAGTTTAGCCTTTTAACCCCATCCACATGACAATATTCGGAGGTGCCAATCGACTCTCCACCTTTATGTTTTGAACATTGGAACTTATCGCCTAGACATCTCATGATCTATCCCAAAAGGGTTCTTGTCCAACCTCTCAAGCTCTCCCAACCCACCCCAACCTCATACGGTTACGGGATGGGTCCGCCGTCGTTCCGGAGTTTATACACGCCAAACTTCTTGTGAAAAGGTGGTGGAGTAAATGACAACTCGTGAGTAAAGACCATTTCTCAGACGAATTCGACCTCAAACGAACTTTCCCTTCCTTTACCTCCTACATCGTCCCAGCGCCATCCTCCTCCCACTTCAACCGTGATCCGACTCAACCTCATCGACTACGGTGACTTGATCTCAACGGAAACCCCGTCTTTTTCTCTGGATTTGACGACGTCATCGCCTCACCCGGACTTTCAAAGTCCACGGGTACTCTGAATTCGCATCAGAGCATCACATTCTTCTCGTGAAGACGCAAGGATGATGCAGTATCACCGAAACAAATACCGCTCGAGGGCAGATAGTACTGGTATAACTGAAACTATTGGTGGCTTGCTTTTCATAGGAGCGGAGCGATGAGTCGTGGTATGTCGCCCTCAATTTCAACCTACCAACTGATACCAGGATCTCGATACGCTGTCTACTCCTTTCCACTTCCAGCTCTGGCAGTGTGTATTGTTCAAGGGGATGGGATTGGATTTCGAGTCGGTCCCTGCCTCCTTGTAACATCAAAGTGGACACCCAGATTTCGGGCTATTTTCGTGCACTGTGTGCAATCTCCCAATACAAAACTCTTTCCGTGGTCACAGACATCTTTCTGCTCCCTTCGTCTGAGACGCACTATGGTCTGATCTTGCGCTACTTGCGTTACTGATGAGGGCCGAGATACAAGATCACGTGATTAACACCACTTATCGTAGACATGCCTCGTCACAAAATCAAAAACCATGACGTGGGTTGCAGTAATGCCTACGACAAAACCTGACTTTCCGTGTAGGGAGAATGTCCAGTCACGTTCCTCTCGTCACGTAGAATTATTCTTGTCACCAGTTTCACGTGGGAAGATCGCTTCCGAGAGTCCTGTTCCCGTCTCCGGCGTGGCACCTCGTGTGTCCCATTTGTTGGGGGGTTGGGCTGTGCATCGTGCGTCCATCGTCCCGGTGTTGGGATGGTGTCAGGATCCATGAAATCCATTCTGCATCACTAATCAGGGGATGAGGGGGCATGGCCATTTGGTTCATTCTCTCCGCGACCGTTTGCGGTGCCCGCACAGCTCGATGCCCATGTGGTTTCTGTGCTCCCCTTTTCCTGCGCACCGGCCAGGATGAATCAGCGCGTGTGACCGATGCTTACACGCACACCCGCACACGAAAACCAGCGCCTTAATACCTAGTACTATTTTTCCTATTCTAAATCTAGGGAGCACCAGATAGATGAAATGAAAAATGATAGGTGCTTATATAACAGTGATTGTGGGGCTAGATAGATGCGGAAGACGACGGATAATCATGGCCACGGTCACTAGCCCGTAGAACTCGCAGAGCCACGCGCACCTGCGGCCCCTCCCGGCGCAGGCTGTGTGCCGTGCATGGGTTGGAGTGGATGAGAACGGGCCTGGGTGGAGGCCGACGCGTCTCCCCCTTGCGTATGGGAGGTGTCGTTGGCATCGATGATGCCTGCCGATATGCTCTGGAGGCGTGCGTCACATCGGAAGGAAGATAGGTTTTCTACGAAGGGACGGAACGTGCCATATAGCCCTGGGTATTAATAAAGAGTGATGTAAGAAGAACGGAAGCCCGTCTGGGGATGGAGGAAAGGAGTCACATTCGACCGCCTTCCAAAGCGGGTCGAAGGATATCCATCGTGCATACCGCAAACAACTGATAACAAAGACGAGGAAGAACGCTGTTCGTGCGATGAGGAATGAGAACAACAACGTCGGGGAACAGGCAACTCACCGGATGTGATGAGCATGGTGGATCTCAACTGCCCGGGGGTCATATCGCCGGGTGACGGTGAATCGGTGTTGGTGGGTGCTGTGGAGGTCGTGGAGGTCGTGAAGCTTTGTACGATGGTGGGAGTTGCTGACGTGGAGAAGGGGGCGGCGGCGACGAGAGGGAGTAAGCACGCCAGGACGACGAGCGTCTTGATGTTGAGTTGTGAGAATGGCATGAACGGATCAAGTGTGACGGGAGGGGGGGGGGGGGGCGGGGGGAAGAAAAACGAATCCAAAAGACTACAGTTGAAAAATCTTATATGTGATCTCTGGAACGACGCACGAAAACTCGGCGCAGCCACGCCTTGCATGAACGCCTGGGCTGTATCTCGTCCCACCGACTCGTTGAACTGGAGAACATACGGCCGGCCGTGTGGCGTGGCGGACCCGGGGGAACGGAGCACAAAACTCTATGAGAGGCAGGGAGTCATGGGTAAGAGAGACCAACACTACAGTGAGATCTAACTCATCAAGTGTGGCCCCCTGAGCGCCAGCAGCACCCAACTCACTTGTCATCCATCTGCGGTCACAGGGTACTGGGATAGATATCTTGGGCCATATAACTGAACTCGCCGACGACGTCCCGGTCCTTTGGTCCTTTAAATGTCCTTGGAATTCCTTCTGATCGGAGGAAGGTGAGGGCGGGAGAGAGTGGGTCTTCGGCTCTGGGGGGCTTCTAGGGCTCCATCATCGTGAGATCGTAAGGTGGGTCTGCAGAGGATTCCTCAGACTGCACAGTGACGGGTATGACAGTCCAGCGCTCTGTTAGATGCCCAGGAAGTACCTTACGAGATGTCAGCACATGTTCAGCCAGGACAGGCGCCGTGGACAACCCAACGACGTCCATCATCCTCGCTCCTCTTCTGGCGATTAGCGAAAGAGGTACATGGATCATAGGTTAGTGAGGGCCGTGGATACGTGCAGATCAACCGCTGATGCTAGAAGAATGCCTAGGAGCCGACTTGGACCCGAGGAGGCACCAGATATGCTTATCATGTCGTCGAATCGTCTGGAAACATCACGTATTCCCACCATCATTGCTCTGGGAACCCTAGTAGTGCCTGCATATAGACAGGTGAGTACTGGTAAGTGAAGATCCTGAGGTCAATTCGAACTTAAGCATGTTCTCCGGCCCGCAGCTGGAGGATTCTACCACAGGGAGCACGATCAGAAGTCCAGACAATTACGATCTTTGGCTTTCTCTGCCACGTTGAGGCTTCTTGAGGAGTGCGTGCAACGCCGCAAGGGCAGACATACTTTGATCACAAAGTGTGGAG
The DNA here is from genome assembly GCA_022376555.1 of Russula compacta. Taxonomy (NCBI): domain Eukaryota; kingdom Fungi; phylum Basidiomycota; class Agaricomycetes; order Russulales; family Russulaceae; genus Russula; species Russula compacta. The sequence continues at coordinate 38,549 of WTXH01000204.1, forward strand.
TCCACGTCACCTTTAGGCAATGCTGTTGCGCACAACTCCATTGAGAATGAGAATGACGACGATCGTGCGGGTTTACCGACCCGCGAGTGCTCAAGGCCAAAACTGCGGCCCAGGCTCAGTAGTGGCCGCTGAGTCGCGCGGAGCGATCGTAACATCGTGACACGCTGCCAAGACGGGCGGAGCCGTTGTCAACCCGACGGGCCTAGACGACTTCGAAACCCAGTCCTCTTCACGTTCAACGTCGCCATGAGATGACTTATTACCGAACAGCCTTCACCCGAACATATCGCCGCCCCACAAGTATCCCACTTCCACCCATGCCAGACTATTCTACTTTCCTCCGCTCGTCGTCCCAAGCCCCGTCAACCTACACGCAAAGTTCAATTCGCCCTCGCTCCGGGGCTCGCAAACCATCTCTTTCTCCGCCCAAGGCCCCCGCGATTTCGGGACAGACAGCTGGCTATCGTCTTCCGGGCGTCCCACAAGACGCAGAAGCTGGACACCGGAATGGCCACGCAACCGCGCCTTCTCCGTCGGGTGCCTCTCACTTTACAGAAATCCCAGCCCGTTCTCATCGATCATCGATCACCTCACATCATGGCTTACATCGACCCCTGTCGCACCCTGCTACCTCAAGGATGACGAACATAAGCCTCCTGGACGCCGAAGACGACACGATAGCATCTTCCCGGCCCTCAGCAACTCCTATCACCGCTATCTCGACGTCGTATTCCTCTCAGCTTTCCGTGAACATACTGTTCTTGGCGAAGCGTGCGTCATTCCTGGCTCGTTCTGGTCTCGTCTTCATCCATCGGAAAATATTTTCCCTCCCGAACGCGCGGCTTCCCATTTTCAATTCTCATAAACCTTTGTCGCCCCTCGGAACCGACCAGGCGCTTACGAGCGCCAACGCCAAGTCACCAATGTCGGCGGTGGACAAGCTCACACACAAATGGCCCCGGCCGCGCTCTTATCGATCGATACCTCCCGAGCTTCGTACGAATCTTCTTCCTCCCCGCCATCTACGTGAACAACCGAAAGGTGCTGCGGGTTCGAACCTACGTAACATTGAGGCCATGCTCCGGGAGAATCAAGGCTTGGGGATAAACTGGGTAGGTCAATGGACTCCGCACAAGTGGTCCTTACTTGCAAGCGTGACAACCGTTTTTCTCCTTGGTCTGACATTCCTTGTCTTTTCCCTGTTGACTTGGTTTGCTGGTGAGTCTGCGGTTGTGTCTACAAGTGCGTCAAGCTCTCATTATCCGAACTTGACAGCATACTCCTTAGCCCCTGTTCTTCTTATTACGGATTCTCCCGCTCTCATCTTGCTTACAATCAGCTCTTCTTTACTTCTGTTCGCTTCACTGGTGGGTATTACTGGGACGCTCCTGAACTCTCGACCCATTATCGCTGTCTATGTGCTCCTGCTGTTCCCCTCTTTCCTCTCCTCGATCTCTGTCGGTTATCTCACCTACAAAAAGGCAAACTTCTCTCTCGATGCGAAGGTCAGCGAAGCGTGGAATCTATGGTACTCCCCTGGCGCACGGTCTGTACTGCAAGGTGCTTTTAGTTGTTGTGGTTGGAGCTCCCCTTATCACGGCGCTGCTGCGTCGGGCACATGTTACACACGTTCTCCGCTTCCTGGCTGCCACGGTCCCCTTGTGACTTTCGAACGTGATACTCTCTCCTCCGCCGCGGGGGTGGTTTTTTGTCTTGTGCCACTGCATTTGCTAAATATTGTCACGGGCCTTCTTTGCGGAAATCACGTGACGCATCGTTTTGGAAAGGGCGTTATGCCTGCACGATACCGCCTTACCGCCCATGATATCGTACCTGCGGGTCCGGACGGAAAACAGGGTACTAGACAAATAGAATTGCCTTTTCCTCCGCTCCCTGCCCCGAATGGCCACATAACCTTCCGAGAGGACAGACAAATCGGGACGACTTACAGGCACGCACATGGGAAATTGGAGCGCGAGCGCGACGTTTGATAATACTATATACCGAAGGGTTTGGCAGTCTGATTCGGGTGTGTGGTGCTCACATGAGGGGGCTTTTGTCTGATGGAGGACTATGAACTATACCCATATCCGATCAGCAATTAGCAGCACCCTAGAATTTGGAACCCCTTTCATATATCCTTCTTCTGTTCTTTTTCGTCCTTAAATTAAGACATGCGTCATGTCCGTGCTGATCCGAGAGTCACAATATAGGCCCAAGGCTTCTTCCGTTCCGCAATATGCCCAGTTCGGGCCTCGTACGATCGACTTCTGCTCTGGGCGCGCGGTCAACGGCGGTGGTGATGAAGCCACAGTACCACCTTGTCATTTACCCATTCCAATTCCCATGGACCTTGTGGTGGCGTGGTGGCTGCGGCGTGCTCATCTCAAGCCCCAAAAGTCAAGGCCACCTAGCCAAGTGCCGTGGCTAACCCCTCGTTTCTCCCTATATGACGTGATAAGCTAGAAAAGGTATTATCAATGCGGTGCTGAAAAGAGGCTCCCCGTATGGTGATGACAGGGAGAAAAAGATGCGATGCAATTGATCAGTCATACTCACACATCCGCCCTCTCACCCCCCAATACTATTATTGCCGAACCCTTCTGGATAGAACAAAAAGAAAAGTGGAACAGAACGGACGGTTCCGTACCCCATCGATGGGTATGGGGGCCTCCCCCGGCCGCCGAGGCACCGCCACTAACCCAGCAGATGACGAAATATATCCTATAGAAGGGAGAGGTCACTTCCCAGCGGTCTTTCCTACTTGTGGCGTTCTGTTTTTGGCGAGGCCACTTATCGTATGGAGATTTAGAGTTGCACGCCGGACTGGCGAGAGGGGGAAAAGCATTAGCAATACTGTAGCTCTGGACGGCGCAGGCGGCAGGCCCCGAACCCCGAACAATCGCAATTCACCGTCAGGTGAGCATGTGTGAACTGGAAACAGCCGGATGCGTCGTTAGCGTTGTACCCCAGTTTTGAAGTCACCGCGCCACAGAAACCCCCACCCCTGGATGAGAAAAATAAAAAATAAAAAAACTTATTATTCACTGCAATTCCCTTCAAGTTGGCACCCTCGGCCCTTATTACACCACGGACTGGGTACCCCTTCCCTTCTTGAAGCTTGGCTATGCCGGACGATGCCGGACGATCCTCTCTGGCTGAAGCACAGCATTCCACGACTCTCACTAACCCCTCCGGGCATGCGGTCTGAGCGCACATCACCCCCCCTTCCCCGTCCCTCGCCCTGTTGGGCGTCGGTAATTCGCGATGCGGCGTTATTTGGACCACCCCTGGACACATCAATCGCTCGGCGCTGAACTGTCAGCCCTTAGCCCACTAGACCGAAAGCCCCCGGATGGTTGGTGGCTCTCCGCGTGAACCCATCCGGAAAATCATGCGTAATCCAATGCCCGCCTTATATCAATCTAGTGGCAGTGTGCTCCGTGCGTAGTTGTACGGTGTCATGCCGGGACTGTTTCCATAGAACTCGTAAAGTATCTATTTGCCAAAGCTGCGTGTTGCATCATACGCCGCGGCACTTGGCCTTGCTTTGGCTTTGCGGTGCAGCGAAAGATCCGCTCGAGCCCGAGAAAGTGTTCCTATCAGAACAGAGCCCGAAGAACCTGTGTATGATCGCAATCTATCCAGTTACATCACGAGAAGTGCTGGTGGATAGCCCAGGAAGTGGCACCAACCCTCGCTTTGTACAGTAATAGGATGCCATCGAAAAACCACCCCAAAGGAAAAAAAGCAAGCAAGCAAGCAAGCAATACAACACAATCGTATTATCCTTTTGCCTGTGAAACACATAAACCATGACCAATGCAAAAATAAAGTAAAGCAAAAAATAATAATGCAAGCACGCCGCTTACCTTACACGCTGAACACTTGAGATTTCCATCCCACCTACCCAACCCCAAAACGTCCACCGGCAGGAATTAACAACTCGCGATCCGACGGACCTGTATGCACCCAGAACGTCCCGCGCCGTCCTCACCTCCGACAAGTCGCGTGTGGCTTGCTGCAGCCCGAAAGCCCCAAAAAGTCTCCAGTCTCACCGGAACGACTCTTGTGGATGGAGCATGAAGAGGAAGAAGAGACGCGTGACGACAACATCGGGTGGCGGCGGGCGAGACAACACGCATTACGCACGCATCATCTGGGCCTGCCTTTTCTCGTATGAATGACGGACGGACGGCGCGTTGCGCGATGAAACGCAGAGCGAGCGACGGGCGGACGGGTACTTGGACTTATGAGCCACAAACCCGGGTGGGCCAAATATTTTCTATACGAGAGACCCAGCGTAGAAAGGTGCTTTTTTTTTTTTCAATGATTTGAGCTTCCGTTTTGCGTTGTTTGTTTTTTTTGTTTTCTTTCGAAAGAAGACATTCAACTAGAAAGGAAAAAAAAGAGAGGAAAAGAATGAGATTTGAAGGAGAAAGAAAGTATTTATGGGATATAAATAATGGGAAGGGGGACATGCATACGTGATAAAAGAGACACGGGGCCTTCGTATGTTGCACGGAGTGGCTTGAGCGCGCCACGTCTGGGTATCGGGTACCCTAGGACTATTACTCATCAGAAATAGGATATTGAATCTCCCGGACTCACAGACGGATGAGATGGGATCAAATATCTCGATATCCTCTACAGGAGTGGTTGCGCGAGGGAGGCGTGATGAGATGACAGGAATACGCTACTAGAATTGCGAGAGAGTAAAGGAGAAAAGATTGGATTTCAATCCCATGGTCAGACAACAAAAAAAAAAATTGGGTAAACCGACGGCTCACGTTTCCTCCCAAGAACAGGTTAGAAAAATACTTCCCGTACCAGTGGTATTCTTGTCAACAAGTTGTGCCGTCGGACTCTCCGCTTGCTGCAATTGACCAGGTGAGGAAACGATCTTTTTTTTCTCCGCTTCGTCGGGTGGTATGGTTTGTCTGCGGGAGAAACGCCAGGAGAAGACAACGTGAGGAAGCATCAATTCCATGGTGACTCCTGGAATGCTGGATAGTGGGTATATAGATAAACGATGGGCTTCTGGACCCACCATTTCAGAATTTGATCACCATTGAATGGCCAGGAGACGGCATCACGATCGGCCAAGGTCAGGTCAGTTCAACGTCGTTGTTCGAATAACTCCCCTGGAAACAGAGCTTGTCGTTCGAGGGTGAGCGAATACCTAAAGCTTATGTCTATTATCTCACCGAGATGAGGGAGATCTTCTCCTTCCCTAATAGCCCCGCTTCACTGATTTTAAGGGGTGGAGGAGCGGGCAGTACGACGCACGGCGGGAATGAGACCGTAACGGTCTGCGCGACATCGCTAGATTGTTTGGGCAAGGGAAGGTGAGGTGAGACGCGTGCTTGTCATGAAGGATAGGAAGAAGTACTGATGAAGTGGTGATGGCAAGCTGGGCGGGAACAGCTGATAACGGCGCGGGAGGAAAAAACTCCTCCGAGTCCAACTGGAAGGGACCACCGGTAGTTCCTTATCAGGTTGTGGGAATGGGAATGACAGCTGAGCTGCCCGCACTCCGTCGAGGTCTGCACCGGCAAAACGCCGACTTGTCAATGAGCCCTGCCTGCGTCGTCGTCGTCGTCATCGTCGTATGAAGTCCACAAGGGATGTACCCGATTCTCGAGAGCAATCGCCACCGAGTCGACGACTACGGGAGCTGAGAGTCGACCCAGATTTTCTATCGAGACATCGTGTCAGGATACCAAGATACGCTGGGTATAATGGTCAAGAGGAGAGGGATGATATCTTGGGACGGGGTGACGCCCTATAAGTAATCGCAGGTCGATGTGTGCGATCGCCGGGATGCTCTGCGTGGTGATCCAATCATATCAGGATCAGACCCGGACCCAGCGTGTGTGAGGAGGCGAATACGCCGAGGCAGCGGAAGGGAAATATACAAACTCACCTCGTAATCGAAAGCAGATGTCGCCGAAACACCGCAAGCGTGATGCTCCTGCCGCGAAAAGAACTTCAGCATGAAGAAGGGGACGACGGGGTCGAATGCCATGCATGATGGATGAATGGATGGATAGATGGATAGATGGATACGTGAATAAGAAACAGGACACGCTAGGAGGATTGATGATCGCTGCCAGTCAGTGCTGTATGTTCCCCCTGCCTTTTGATCATCAAAAATGAATTCGTAAAAGTGGAGAGGGGCCCTAATAGAGCATCTGTTCTGTTATGATGTGATATGGCCGTATGGCCCCCGCCAAAACGCCTAGTTGCTGTGCTTCTCAAGGTGCTTCTCGTTTTCAGCTTTTGCTATTATTACTTTTAGGTTAGCTCGTCTGTTAAGTAGGCCCGGCAAGACCGTGACGATCAGGCACAGGCGTGAATATGACAGCCAAGAAAAGCAGATGTTTTTAAACATTGCCAGCGGCATAAGTAACTCATAACCTGTAAGTGACAAGGACAGGGACAGTCGGCGGAGAAATGCAGTGCACGCTGTGTATTAGCACCCACAGTCATGTGATGACTAGTTCACGAGGCGTATAACTGTAACACCAATAAAAAATCCGAAAAAAGAGCAAAACAAATACAGCACTCAGCCACAGTCCCTTTGCCTGTACAACCTAACCCTGCCATCATCCATGCTTCACTTCACTTCCATCCCTCCCCACTCTAGCACCCTGAATAACCCGCGGTCAGACGCGCGCGCCGCGTCGACACCAACGACTTGTGCCCAGAGCGTCGCCCCGTCCTCCGCAGCCGCGCGTCCTGCCGCCTGTGTCCAAAGTCCCAAGTCACCTGGTGCGACTCCGCAGAAGAGCATAAAGACGCGCGTGACGACGTCGGGCGCGGGCAAAACCCGCATCTGTGCCGCCTTCTCGTACGATGCCTGCGCGAGGAAACGCAGAGCGACGTACTCGTGCTTGAGCAAATCCGGCAGCCAATATCTACGAGTGAGAGTATTATGAGATTAGGTAAGAAATGAATGGGGAGGGAGAGAATAAGATTGCATCCTACGTGATGAAAGAGGTACGGGCATCGGTGTGTAGCGCGAGCGCCTTCAGGGCCACGTCTAGGTAACCCGCAACTTTGCTTATTGGGAGTAGGATCGAGTTGCCCGGGCTCACAGACGGATGAGATGGATCAAACGTCTCAATGTCCTCTATAGGAGTGGTTGCGCGAGAAGCCTCCGGAGTGATGAGACGGGAGTTTACACTGGAACACCGGCGGCGAAAAGAATGGGCAAGAAGGATCAATCGCTGTCGGACAACAAAAGATAAACCAAGCTCACGTTGCCTCCCAGAAGAGGTAGGATACTTCCGTACCAGTAGACTTATCTATAAGTGTGCCGTCCGGCTCTGCTGTGATCGACCAGGTGAGGGATTGGGCGGGTTGATGTTCGCCTGGCGGTATGGTGGCCAGGGGGTACACCGCGGAGAATCCCCAGGACGAGGTGAGCAGCAACTCTACAGTGACATGCGGAAGGCTGTTTGGTGGGTATAGATAAACGATAGGCTTTCGGGCTCTGATGTCCCCAATGTCGATGGTTTCTCTGACCGGGGCCGGATTGATGGATGGGGAGGGAAAAGGCGCTCCTAGGACGACCGGTGGATTTGGCGGCGGATTCATCAATGGGGTATTGATTTGGGGAAGAACAGGTCTGGGAAAAGGCGACTCCGCGGAGCTCTGGATTTCTGAAAGAAAACGACAAGATGCGGCCGTCAATGACTACCACCACGTCGTCATGTAAGGCCTACTGGGAGACGCACCAGATTGGAGAGCAACTGTCACGGAGGGTACAGTGTCTCTGATGGCCACCCAGACTGACTCGGAGAGTTCAACGTGGTCCGTAACCGGATAACCGGGGATTGATGCCAAGAAGACGATGTCCTGGTTTCGCAGGGGTGGAAATGTGCTCTGTGCAACAGAGATGAAGTCCTATCATGATAGCGATATCAGCAGGGTACTAGTAAGTGTGTGGATGATGGCAGTGACAACCTACATTATAATCTGCGCATCGGTCGCGAACGACGGCGACGGTCCTGCTGCGAAACTTTAAGATGAGAAGGGAGAGCGGATTGAATGTCATGATGGGGATAGCGCATGGGTGAAGGCATCGTTGCCAGCTTTTATAAGCACTTGCACGATTGGGCAGTCAGCACCGCCTTTGAAGATCAGTTACGCCCATGTGACAAGCTGTGCACTTGTGAGAGATGGACGTCGTTCTCCTCTGTTATTTACTACAGCACCTTTCACTCGGCTACACGTACTGAAAACTCTTCCTCTACCGAGCAGCGTAGAAGAAGAATATGAATATGATGAAGTTTCTCGAGGTGGGGACCATCTGTAACCAGAAGCATGGCTGGTGCGCCACCGTTGTTTCAAGCCCCGATATGGGAAATGCCGAGGCGTTGAGGACTGACACAAGTCGCTGCACTGTTTGTCGCCGCGCAGTCGACATTCACCCTCTCCACTTTCACTAGTCTCGCTACAATGACTGACCTCTGCCCCGTTTACGCTCCTTTCTTTGGCGCTATGGTGAGCTTTTGCTGCCGTTTCCCTATTTTTGGATGAAAAGTGCTGATCCGGCCTCTCCGCTTCCTCCACTGTAGGGCTGCACTAGCGCCATCGTGTTTACATGTACGTGTTTTTAACTTGCTGTGTATCTTCCTACTTCTGCAACTCATATTTTAGGTATCGGTGCGAGGCAAGTTTCTTCCTCTTTAACGTTGCGCGTCCTTGCGCCCTGCAAACACCGCAGTTGTACCACAGAACCATGCAACTCATGACTTTTGCTCCGCAGTTATGGGACCGCGAAATCTGGTGTTGGCATTGCAGCCATGGCCGTACTACGACCGGATCTCATGATGAAGAACGTCGTTCCTGTGATCATGGCTGGTATCATTGCCGTGAGTGCCTGCACCCTCCTCGAAAATGCCAAAAAAAGATTTAATTCGGCCACATGAAGATCTACGGCCTCGTCGTCTCGGTTCTTATTTCTGGAAATCGTATGTGTGCATTTATTCAGCGATTGCAGGTCATCTAGCTTTAACACTGCTTAGTCTCTCCCCACATGCCTCTCTACACCGGCTTCGTCCAGCTTGGCGCGGGTCTTTCCGTTGGGCTTGCCGGCCTTGCCGCTGGCTTTGCCATTGGTATTGTAGGTGATGCTGGCGTTCGAGGCACTGCGCAGCAACCCAGGCTGTTCGTCGGAATGGTGTGTTGACCCCACCGCCTCAGTTTAGACGCGCTTGCTAACGTCAAATAAGATCCTCATTCTCATTTTTGCCGAGGTCTTGGGCTTGTATGGTACGTCAGGCAGACGTGCGCATATGTAATGTCTTCATAGTTTTATTCTTTCAGGTCTCATCGTTGCCCTCATCATGAATACAGCGGCAGCTGGGGCATCTGTAGGTCTACCTCTCTCCCTAAGGTATCAGCACCTTTTTGACATTGTTTCCAAGTGCACATGACTTTCGTGAACATAAAGGGACGGGGCGATGGCGTTATAGGGGGGTTACAGGAGGTTGTCTGAAGAATTCGCACCATTTTGTCTCTCATCAAACCACAAACCCACGTTATTTGGGTTGAGTTAACGCGGTCAAAGTGGTCAGAGATTTCGTTCAGAAAACTGTACTCTTCACGCACATGGCTGTCAGTTCCCAATATAATATAATGTCTGTGGCGTGTCACCCTCGACCTGACTTGACGTGGCAAGGGAGGGGAAATAAAAATAGCATGCCACCTTTAAAGTTCACCTGTGCATCCTTCCCTTTCACTGCGCCCCGTCGTCCTCGCTGCGTTGGCTGAGCCTTCATCTGTCGAGTAATGTTCATTCGATGGCCCCAGACTTGGTTGCTTCTACTCTTTGCCTCTGCCGTACTTTCTGGCCATCCACAATCCACGACGCCCCATGATCCCTTCCACGCCATTGCCGCTCTCGCCCCGAAACCATCGGAGGAGCCCATCTGCTGCCTCAAGCCTCTGACCCCCTTAGAGCCCGTCGACGACGACATCTTCCTCTCCTTCGAAGACTGGAAAGCTAAACGTTTCAGCGAGAGCAGCAACAACCAGAGGAATAATGCACCACCTCCTCCCAACACCAACGGCAGCCCCCCTCCTCCCCGCGTCCCCGCAGCAGAAGAAAGCCCTGCGGAGGCCGCCGCCGCCCACACCTCTGCAGCCGTCGTTGACGCCACTGCTGCCCGTGCACCGGAAACGGCGGCGGACGCGGTGCTGCCGCAGACGGTGCAGGGCGTGGGCACGACGCCGCCGCCGATCGTGCCACCTTCTCCTGGCAGCGTCTCGCCGCACTTCCGCGTGCCACTGACGGACCGGTTCAATTACGCTTCTGTGGACTGTTCCGCGCGCGTGCACACGGCGCACCCCGCCGCCAAGTCGGCCTCCAACATCCTCTCGTCGAAGCGGGATCGGTACATGCTGTGGCCATGCAACGCCGCCACCACCACCACCAGCACGACCACCGCGGGTCGTCGTCCGCCGTTGTTCGTCGTCGTGGAGCTGTGCGACGATATTCGCATCGATACGGTGCAGATGGCCAATTTTGAGTTTTTTAGTGGCGTGTTTAGGGAGTTTACGGTGAGCGTGGCCAAGACGTATATTGCGGCCGATGCAGAGGGATGGACCGTCGTGGGCACGTACGTGGGGAAGAACGTGCGTGGGGTGCAGGTGAGCTTTGCTCCAAAAAAACGTCCCGTCTTGTTTACTTCTCTGTGTTCTAGTCGTTCCATCCGCCGACGTCCATTCGCGACTTTTATCGGTACATTCGCGTCGACTTTCACTCTCACTACTCAAACGAGTATTACTGCCCCATCTCACTCCTTCGCGTCTATGGCCTCACGCACCTCGAGCAGTGGAAGTGGGACACCTGGGAGGAAGAGAGTAGAGCGCGGCAGGACCTGAACGCACACACCACCATAGCTCATGCAGACATCCTTCCGGAGTCCGAACAACCTGCAGACACCCCTCTGCTGGCCCAAAAACACACGACGTCTCAAGAGAGCCCGTCTCCTTCCTCACCTCCAAGCGACTCGACCATGAATGTCCAGGACCAACGGATGGAATCCTCGTCGCAACTGCTTGAAAGCACGGAAGGACACTTTCGACATACTACCGAGATTGTTCGGTCGGAACCCTCGACAAGTCCCCCGATTTCATCAGTCAGCCCTGATGATTCTTCTACTAATGCAACCCCTTCGTCTGCCTGTCCATCGCCCCCGGATTTTCTCCAAGCCAATGATAATAATTCTACGCAACGATCCCATATGTTTATAGACAATGACCCTGCTATCGGTACTACTACGGCATCAACATCTGTATTTATATCATCTCGCTCAGCGAGCGTCTCAGGAACAACCGAGTCTACATCCCGCTCGTCCTCTCAACTCATAGCCACGACCACCGCCTCTCCTTCTGTCATACATTCCTCCCCGTCGCCCCCTCACGTAGTCAACCACCCGCTCTCCCCGTCGCCCATGAACGTGCACTCGGGCGAGTCTATCTACCGAACGATCATGAATCGCCTCAGCGCACTCGAGGCAAATACGACGCTCTACGCACGCTACGTCGAAGAGCAGACAAACGCCATGCGGGAAATGTTTCGACGCCTGAGCGAAGACGTCGGTCGCCTTGAAGGCATCGGCCGTGCGCAGGCCCAGATGTATGCCCGCTCCGTCAACGATTTCGAGAAGCACCGTCGAGAAATGGCCATTGAACAGCGTACGCTCATCTCGCAAGTGAACTATCTAGCCGAAGAGGTCTACCCCATTTCCCTTCAATCGAATCGTTTCATCCATAAGCTGATTGGTGAATGCGTAGATCGTGCTGGAGAAACGTCTCGGCATCGCACAACTGTGCCTCTTGCTTGCGGTGCTCGTCTTCCTCAGCGTCACGCGGGGTTCGCCAGGCGAGTTTCACATGCCACGCGTGAATGTCAACAGCATCAGCAGAGGCGCAGACTCCTCCATGCGCAGCTGGGGCCGACGTAGCCTGAGGCTCAGCGGCGATTGGGTGCCCTCCGGTCTACGCAACGCGAGCAGTGGCCCGCCTTCGGCGTCGCAAGGCCCGCCCACCCCTACGCCGTTAATGCCTATTCCTCGAGCACGCGTGCCCGTGTCTGCGCCAGCAACCGCACCCGCCGCCTCCACCACCTTACTCTCGCTCTCCACGACGACGACCCGGGTCCGGGCCACCATCAGCTCGCGAATAAGGCTTTGGTGACCACGACGCCTACATTCCGACAGAAGCGCGTACCACTTTACCAGCTCACGCCGATCCAGCACCAGCACCACCCCCATTATCGCGTACCGCGATCGCGCAGCGCTCATGCACGGACTCGCAGTGGTGGCGGCGCCACGCCGACACCGCCCATTCCTCCTCCTGTTATTGTTCCCGTGCAGCGATCGAGCTCGCATGGTGTGCCGGTTATTGGACCCGTGCCGCGCTCGGCGAGGCGCTGGGCGCGTAGTGCGCATTTGCATGAGGTGCGCCGTGCCTGGCAGCAGCAGCACCACCACCATAGCGTGAGCTCTGACGCGGGTGGCGCTGGTGAAGACGAGGAGGACGTGTTCGCTGCTGCTGCTGTGCCGCCGCCGCCGCCGCCACGCAGTCATAGCTTGGGCTGGCGCAAGAGCAAGAGCAGGAGCAGTAGAGAAGACGTCGTGGATACCACGTGGGTCGACACGGATACGGATGCGGATGCGGACGATGATAGTGGTGTCGGTGTCGGCGACGATGGCTTACTATGGCAAGTCGAGGGACACATTTGAAGTTAACCTTATCGTGCATGCATCATTATCATTACGGCGACCTGGCGCTTCGTTATCACACCCACACCCCATCTACCCCTTGAACCCCCCCACTCCTGTTCCCCGTGGGGAGTTTTGAGTTTTTAGCGTTCTATTTTTTTGCGCTTTTCATTGTATATGATATGATACGGTGACTCTTTTTGGTTCTACTGTATTTTTTTTTTCATTTCATTTCATCATCGCTCTTCATCGTAATATTCCCACGTCGGAGATTTCCCTCCTATGTTTTTTTTGGAATTTGAACATATATGTATATACGCGCTGGCAAATCATGATTCGCGTTCTCTTTGAATCCTCTGGCTCTTCACAGCCACACGCAAATCGATAGTCGCAGTTTCGGCCGGGTGCAGCATGTGGGGCTAAAATATTGTTGACCAGCACACACAAGAAATGAGGGGTGGCCTCAAACCTGAGGAACTTGCTAATGGGATCCTACAGTGTTGGATGGCTTTGGATTGCCAGTGCCAATGTCCAAAGAGTGCCCGCGCGCGAGAGGCGAGGGCGCAAATCGAACAATTGCCTCATTTGGTAATAATAGTTTGTAGGCTGCGCTGAACTGCGACTGTGGTTGTAATCTCCTCGGACTATCTGGGTATGAAGGTTCGTGCATCGCTGTCATGGTAAGTATAAGTGCGTAGTGAGGAGGTGCAATGCTGCAGCGCTTCAGGACAAAGCAGCCATCTCATGACCATGACCAAGACTACGACTCGGGTATGCTCCGAGGCTGAGTCATGCACTTGACTCGACGACATACGCACACGCTCCAATTTCCCCCCAACATACTGTGTGGTGAATAGTACAACCACCCCACCCAACTGTTGGTCTGACTAAAATCATCTATCTTACTGCTGTGCTTCGGTGATGATTTCTTGGGTCTGGGCACTGAATACCAACTCTGCTAATGGGAAATGTCCTGGGGTACAGTTGGGGTACATTTCACAAACGGTACTCGTTGGCACATGCGCTCTACTAGTAGGGATGTCCGGGAGGCCATGCCCACGGAAGATGGGCGCTGGAAGCGTACTTTAAGAAGAACAAAAAGCATCTAAACCTGGAGAACTTATTTAGAGACGCGGAAGTAGCAGAACCATTGGCCAATTTCATCGAGGCGAGCCACAGATTCGAGTACGAACACACCTAGTACAAACCCTATACCCCCACCCTCAATCCTCCTCCACCTCACCCTAAAAACCCCGCCACCCCTGACTCATACGGTCACACCACAGACGCTTCCCGTAACGCAAACAGCGCACGCAAGATCAAATTTGCATGCACCCTCCCAACAGCCAAGGGAAGAGACGACACACGGGCGGCTTCAACCCGTCTCCCGGCTCGATAGGTGACACTCGAGCTCGCAACCACCTTCCCTCGCGCTACGCAACGATGGCGCAGGCCATAGGAGCAGTCCCGCGTGTAGAGACAAAATGGTTAGTTACTCAACACAGTAGAGTATAATGTAAAGCTAGCTACATAGGGTTCTGTACCCGAAGGTGCGCGTTCACGGAATCGAAAAAAAAAAAAGGATGTCCGGGATCTGTACAGTAAGTCAATCCATGAGTACTTGAGCCCATGCCATCCTCTTCACTCTGGATGAGGGGGGTAGGCGCACTACTATAAGATGGAGCCGTATTGGAATCCCATTAGCAAATCCTGCTGCCAAGTTCTCCGCCATCAGTCCAACTGTGCCGTAATGGCCGTTGATAAAGACACCACGCCTGGACTGACATTTACTGCATGATCCATTTACTGTATGATCGATTCTGGGCGCAATCGCTGTGCCTACAATCAACTCATTTCCACAAACCCATAACCCGGATATGAAAGACACGTTGTGCCATGGCCACCGTGAGTGCCAGCACCGTCCAGTGGGTAGTAGTCTGGTCTGATCTGGTCATAAAGAACATCAAAATGCATGACAACTAATAACGCAGCATGTCATCGATATCCGGGTACGACGATGGTGCCGGTCCAACCGGATGGGCAAAAGGACCGTAGGACCGGCACCACACTCTGGCTCTGCTGACGTAAGGCGTGCGAGGAGGCAGCATTACCTCCGCATTGTTGTTTCAAGGAACGGTGGCTCCTAATCGGCCTAATCGATCCATGGATCACCGCCTGGAAAACTCAACTGCCGTTGGCCTGGCTTATACATAAGCCTACCCCGCAACATCCTCCCAGGCTTCCAACTCCCCTCTCGTTCCTTCCCTCTCTGACACGCGAGGACGAGGTAGTCCCTACTGTCTTTGAACACCGCGTGGATCACGGGCTCATAACATGCTGACTGACCAGATAGTCTACCAGGATTACCGAGACTCGTGCGTCCTCACGTGGTTTTGCGCCCCGCTATCTGACCGGCAGCACAACACGTACTTTTCTCCCACAGCGTATTGACCAGGGTGTGTCCCAAGCTTACATGTCCCCCGACCGCTCGTAACAAACTGTATCGAGAAATAGTATGTTGGAGTGGCAGCCTTCACCGTGCTTGTGTGGGACCATGTTATCACTTTCTCCGATGAGGTGCCGTCGCCTTCAATCGTGTGTAATGCATCTCTTGGTGACCTGAATGACCACACAGGTTGAGTACATATGGAAGGGCAGAAAGGGGCCGGGTCAGTCTTGTTCTCGCTTGGATTCGCTCCAGATCGCTGAATACCGCCGCCTTCAGCGGTCTACCTCTTCTTCCTAGTGAGAGCCTTATTCACATGCATGCATCCATCTTGCTGCGCTAGTCCGCCTGACTTGCATACCCTAGAACCGCTATCTAATCCCCTTGAGTTTTATGGTCAATCTTTGGGCATACTTCCGCAAATCTTGGTCCCTGACTGTGAGTCATCTATAGCCCACTTTTGAGAGAGAATATGAAATTTAAACTCGCTCGTTGATAGTCGTGAGTGTGTCATGTTCTTCTTGCCTAGCTGCTCTGCGACGCCCAGCCGGGCCCTACAGATGTAGTCATTTCGTCCGGTACGAGGGTTCGATGGCCATGATCGGGGTCACAGTAGTGGCTTTAATGATGTTCCTACGGTAAGGATTTTTAAAGCGAACTGCGCAGGGAATCATTCCACGGGTCTGACATTTTCTCTTTTAGCATTCGTGCTATGTATTCCCGGTTCTTGTCTCTTCAGGTCTTTGTACTTTCTATCCTCTTCACGTTCATCGGAATCAACTCTTGGTTATTGACGCGCGGTATTCGTACGTACACCTTCTTCAACAACATCGTCATTTCCACTGATGTGACACAGCCGTGCCCCATCCGGCATATCCTCTCGTCGATTGTACGTTGTCATCATTCTTTCTTCCCCACCCACATCACCCTCATGCACAATTAGCCTGTACTATGATCATAGACCCGAAAGTGTAAGTCGTCCAGTCTGAGCTTGCTAAAAAAAAACCTCGTCTTACTAAACGAGAATGTGGTCCAGCCCCGGCGCGCTCGCATCCTCAACCGCTTGGCTTCCTCTCGTATATGATACGGTCGTCGTTTTCCTCACACTTAATGGCACGGCAAGATTTGTACGTTCGCAAGATACCGGTAAGATGTTCCGCACCCTGCTTCGGGAGGGTTTACTCTATTATGGGTGCGTGGACGCATGAATACCTTTATGCCAACCATCCGCCAACTCAGCGCACACAATACAGCGTCATCTGTTCTATTACGCTGGTCTTCACGATCATGATCACTGCTGCGGCTCCATCCGTCAGGAACATTGCTGGACAGTATGCGCAACCACATCTCCTAGCCCCCGTTTGTCTAATTGCATTTGCCTCTTCGCTCCCCTGTTTTGCGCCTAGACTCCAACTCTGGTATGCTACATATCAGTCTCCCTGTGTCATCTTATTCCTCAGATCAATCTGACATATTCCCCCGCACGACCAGTCTCACAGTGGCAATGATGTCACGCATCACAATCCACCTCAAGCGCTTCGGCCGCCGCCCAAACCACGATATCCACGGCGACGCGAAACACCGTAATCCCTTTATTCACCAACAGCAGCAGCATTTACTACCACCCGATCAGACCGAGACAAACACGCTGCCCATCTTTGCGACGCCCACAGTGCCATCCTCGCAGCAAGTCACGTTCCTGCTTGGGCCCCCTACTAATGGCGCACCTGCAGCAGCGTCGGGGGACGAGTCATACCTTGCGATGGAGACGTTCTCGACGATGACCTCGGGCTCGGGAGAATGCCAGACGCAGCACCTTCAGGAGCCCGCCCGCGGCACCGGTTATGTGGTGCCGGGAATAGGTTGACGCAGGACGAGCGGCCCTGTTGAGCGAGTCGTGCCTGGTTGCAGGTGGAAGTCTGAGGGTTTGAGGGGCCATATGATATCACATGTATTAATCTCCATGTCTGGCCAGTCTTCCCGGGATGCCCGGGATATGATTGTTCTGATTGTGCGAGGGGGTGCGGGGAGGCCACTGATACTGTATTTCATCACATGCCTGTGTTTTGGTATCAACGACAACACTCGAGTTCTCAAGCTACTCAAGTGTATAGGGAGGGAGAACCGAATCTCCAGTAAATTCGCAACTTAGGCCCTGTACAGCAACAACATTCACACAGGCACATTTACATTAGCATGATGTTTGGGATCTTCCGGGTCACTAGAGTGACAGGAGCCTCTCACTGTGTGCAAATCAAAGTATTTCTCAAAGTATTTCTCTGGTAAGTGATGAAATGTTAAAGTTTTTTCCAATCATGTGACCTGTGACAACCAATCAGATTTTTCATAGGTCATGTGCCCAAGAAAAACTTTAACATTTCCCCAACAAAAATACTTTGATTTGCATACAGTGTCTGTAATTCTGCATCTAACCATGTGACAAACATGTGATGCATTTGAAGTCCAACAATTCCAACAAGTTGGCAAATTGAAGCTATTGGTGAGACTAAGGACCCTGCCAGGCCAACCCCACACCCATAACAACTACTGCAACTGCCCAGTGTGCAGAGAGGACCAGAGGAACAAGTGCATACACCCACATGAGTGCGCAGAAGATGTCACTGCCAAGGATTCTTGGTAGGGACAAATAGATGCAAATGAAAAAGAGAGCCAAGTCACACTATGACTTGGATTGTAGATAGAGTATGAAAGGACAAAGAGTTCCCACCTATTGCAGTACTTTGCAATGGCCACTCTGGCAGATGGAGAAGAGCACTTGTATAATATTGACAAGAGACTCAACTTGCCAGTACACAAGGCAAGGAGTCGACTACTTATAGTAGATGGTGGCCTAGGGCCCAAAAGGAGACAGGTGCTAAACAGAGTAACAACGATATGCGGAACAAGGGGAGTCCCAATAACAGTACAAGGGGAGTCTTGAAGGGGAACAAAGGGGTAGTCAAAAAAAAACCTTGACCCATACAAGCTAGGGTCACATGTGATAGTAGTATAGGGAATTGCAAATGCTTTGCCTGGTTGCAGAACTTACATGGGTGCAGACAGTTGAATGTCCACCCAAGGCCAGTTACAGAAGAAGCCCTTGCAAGAATAAACAATGTTGCAGCCAAACTCAACCCCCTACTCCATGAGCCAAGGAATGGAAACCTGTCCCACACCCCATGAAGAAAAGAAAGGAACAAGAAGGCCAAAGAAGAAAAAGGTAGTAAAACTGTGAAGTTTGAAGGGCACAAGGAGAGCATGCAGGAATGGATGGTAACACAACGCTGGATTGTCCTGGGCTTTGCAAAGCCCTTTTTATACCTACTTACATTGTACCTAGCTTGTATACCGTGTAGTGAGGCAAGTATTATGTGTGTGAGTCCGAGGGTTCGAAGCGAGGGGAATGAGACGAAATGGGGTGGAACGTGGGGAGCGATGTCGAGACAAAAAGGGATAGAGTGTAAAAGAAATGTCGGGCAACGCCGCATGGGCGAGCGGGCACTGGCCCGCTGCCCATACTTGGCTAGCCCGCGCGACAATTCACGTTAATCTAATCAGAAAGAATTTATCTTATCACATACATGCAGACAAGTGAAAGTGGCAGCCCGCCCAACAATAGAGGTGGGTGCGTGTACGGGAACTGAAAGGCGAAGCTGGCAACTAATGTAGTTCAGCGACAGCGGGCATCAAGAGTCCAATAACGGAACAATAAACTGAGAAAAGGAAAGGTGCGCGGCGCGCACTTGCGAGGGCATAGGATCTGAGGGAGATCGAGTGTGTCGCGCGGGCTGTATGCACAGTGAATTTCACCAAAGGGGTCAATTACCTTTGACCCCACGCTAACAAGTAAGAACGATATTGCAGAGTGCTTCTGAGTCTTCACCGACCCCCAAAAATCACTGCCATACCTGCCCAACAAATGATTGACATAGGGACCAACAACAGACACCCTAAGGTCAAGTGTTCACAGATGGTGCATGCATCAACAATGGAAAAGCCAATGCAAAATGTAGAGCAGGGATATAGTTTGGCCCAATGACCCAAGGAATCTTACTCTGAGCATCCCAGGGAGCCGACAGTCCAACCAAGTAGGCAAAGTTGCAGTGATCATAGTGGCAATAGATGCCACCCCCACTTTTACCCTCTAGAAATAATATCTGACTCAAAATACATGATAGAGGCCTTACCATCCACCTCCAAGAATGGGAGGATAGAGGATGGATAGCAATATAAAATGCCCCCCTCTTCAGGAAAGCAGTGCACCTTCTAAGATGCAGATTGGCCATCACCACCTTCACCTGGTTAAAAGGCCATGACAATGTACCTGGCAATGAGGGTAGTGATAGACTAGCCAAAGAGGGAGCCCAGAAACCAAACCATGACCACTTAGATCTACATATCCAAATGAATTTAATGTACATAGTGCCAAGCTGCAAACATTAACCTAAGTAACAGCATACAAGGGGATCATAGAAAAGAGACTGAGACCCCCACACCCAAGAAGCACTGGCAACATACAAACAATAAGAGCTGCAATTGAAAACAATAATGGCACCCAAGAAATGGATGAAACAATATGGAGAGGCCTCAAAAAACCACAAGCTGCTACAGAGTCCAGCAATTCCTCTTCAAAGCCATGCATGAAGTCTTCATGTTGGGTGACAGATGGAATGAATATCAAGGATACAAAGACAGGGCCATATGCAAGATTTGCAATGAAACTAAGTCCAATAAGCACATCCTCACTGAGTGCACCTCACCTGTGAGATGGACAATATGGGAACTTGTGAAGAAAATCTGGCCACATGGCCCACAAATATGGCCAAGCATAACCGTTGGCACGATCTTAGGAATAGGAAAATAGCCAGCCAACTGGAGATAGTGCTGTCACAGCTTGGCTTGGCTTGGCTTGGCTCAGCTCAGAGCGGCTCAGCCAAAATAGGACGAGCCGAGCCGAGCTGAGCCGCTGTGAGCCGCTCGAGCCACAGCTCAGAGCTTCATTTGGATTTTTTGGATGCCACTTCTCTTTAAAGCAATCGTATCCTTTTTTGGCGGTATCTACAGTTTGAGAACGGCTCAAGCGCTCAAGACGTTGATACAACGTTGATGCTTAACGAAGGCCTCAATGACGGCCTTAAGCTTCCACTCAAGTCTCACCCTCCCTCTGGCCCCTGCCTTCCACACGCCATCCTGCTGAACAGCATCGGCGCTCAGGCTCAACCCTCAAGGTGGTGTGCTCCAGCTCGGTCACCATTCTTGCGGGGGTCAGTTGGCCCTGCGCTTGGCCTCGACCGTGTGGGGTTCCTGTGCCCCAACTGGGCCAACCCTGATCCTAGATGCAGATGGTAATGGTAATGTGCTCATGCCATCTGGGTAAACTTACTCTGGTTCTTTAGCTTGGTGATCAGCAACCGCACCAGCACCAACACCAGCACCAGCACCGCTGCTACCACGCGCACCTCCACCAGCACCAGCAGCCGCACCAGCACCAGCACCAGTGGCCGCACCAGCACGAACATCGCCGCTGCTGTGTGCACATCCACCAGCACCAGCAGCACCAGCGGCGGCGCCACCCCACCAGCACCAGCAGCCACATGAGCACGAGCACGAGCACGAGCATGAGCACCGCCACTGCTGCGTGCATGTCCACCAGCACCAGCAGCACTGGCAGCGGAGCCACCCCACCAGCACCAGTGGCCGCATGAGCATGAGCACGAGCACCGCCGCTGCTGCGTGCACATCCACCAGCACCAGCAGCACCAGCGGCGGCTCCACCCCACCAGCACCAGCAGCCGCACAAGCACGAGCATGAGCACCACCGCTGATGTGTGCACGTCCACCAGCACCAGCACCAGCACTATGGCAGCAGCAGCAGGCTGCCCGCCCTCCCCGCCCTCATGCCTGTGCTGCAGGCCCTCAAGCGAGGTGCGCCGACGCACAGCTTGGCTCAAAGCATGAGTGCGTATGCGAGGGTGCATGTGCCCATGGAATCTAACTCACTGCCACCGGCAGCAGCATCAGCATCAGCAGCTGCACCAGCAGCAGCACTGCCGCCCGTATCCCACCTTCACACGTGTGTTGCACGCCCTTGAGCGTATGCACGTGCATCTAGGTATGTCAGAATTTCAATTTGATATCTTGGTTGCAGGCTGTGTCTACGCTTAAGGATGGCGGTTAAGGATGGCTCAAGCATCAAACAGCCCAGGCGCTCAAGCTCTCAAAACTCTTGAGGTCTGAACAATTTTCAAGTTGCTCGCTCCCCTTCCTTCCACACACTGTCCCGCTGAACTTTGTGCCAAGGTACTGGGGTGCCCCTGTGCTTGGCCTCAATGTCTGTTGCTTGGTGCCTTGGGCTTTCCTGGCTGGCTGACTGTGGATGGTCTCGGTCTCATGCACATAACTTTGGTCTCATTCTGTGCACCTTGCGGATGGTACCTCGGTTTCATGCATGGCACCCTGGTCTCATCTCATGTGTCTTGGCTCGGCATTGTGCATCTCAGCTCGGTCTTGTATGTCTTGGCTGTGCTCCCTCTTGCCCCTTCCTTCCACATGCCGTCCTGCCAAACTTTGTGTCAAGGTACTGGGGTGCGCCTGGGCCCTGCGCTTGGCCTCAATGTCCGTTGCTTGGTGCCTGGGCTTTTCCTGGCTGGCTGATGTCCCACCTTTACTGGGCTTGTGGATGGACTTGGTCTCACACACATAACTTCGGTCTTGCTCTGTGCACCTCACAGACGGCGCCTCGGTTTCGTGCATGGCACCTTGGTCTCATCTCATGTATCTCGGCTCAGCATTGCGCATCTCAGCTTGGCTCGGTGTCGCATTTCTCATCTTGGCTCGGCATTGTATATCTCAGCTTGGCGGTCTGTGTCTTGGTCTCATGTGGCTCGGTCTCATGCATCTTGGCTCAGTCTCGCACATCTCAGTCTTGCTCAGCTCAGTCTCACTCGGCTCGGCTCGGTCTCATGTGGCTCAGTCTTGTGTAGCTCAGTCTCACGCATCTTGGCTCAGTCTCACTCGGCTCGGTTTGGTCTCACACATCTCGGCTCAGTCTCGCTCATCTTGTCTCAGTCTCACTGTCTTGTCTTGGTCTCGCGTGGCTTTGCTTGGTCTCGCATGGCTTTGCTTGGTCTTGCACAGCTTTGCTTGGTCTTGCACAGCTTTGCTTGGTCTCGTGCTTGGTGCTTCACTCGGTCTCACCCAGCTTCCTTGGTCTTGCTTGGTCTTGCTTGGTCTCTCTTGGCTTGGCTCAGTCTTGTGAGTCTTGGCTCAGTCTCATGCATCTTGCCTCCTTTTATCAGACAATAACATCACATAGTATTCTGAGTACATTACAGCTGCAAATCACGAAGGAATATGGATATCTCCTCAACAGACTGTCCCTTCTCTCTTTGCTCCAGCTCTGCAAGCTCCACATCCTTATCCAAGCCTTCTGTAAAACTCAGTGATCTACCCTGCTTTGCTGCAAACTTGAGAAGTTGAAGGGCTTCCACAAGTTGAGGACTAAGAGAATTTCTCCTGGCTGTTATTGTCTCCTTGCTGGATGAAAATACCCTTTCACATGGGACTGCAGAAGCTTGTATGGGAAGTATGTCCATTGCAAGCTTGAATAGGGTTGGGAATTGATTTTTATTGTTCTGGTAATCATCTAAGTGGTGTTTACCAAAACTTAAAATTCAACTTACCTGCCAGAAGTAATGCAATCTATGTTGCCTCTAGTGGGAACAGCAAGATAGCTGTCCACCTCAGCAGGCAAGTCTTGAGCCTCAGACTCAACTTGTGATGGATGCCTAAGCCCAAGCATCTCAAGTGCTTTTTGTGTATGATCAGGACTCCTGTTAGTTTGAGGTTGAGATGAATGTCTTGAAGCTGATGCTACATGATAGGGATCAGCCTAAAAAGCATTATTAGAGGAGATAAACATTGCTAAGAACAGTAAATCATACAGCTGTAAGCAAAGTCAACCTTGCTAGATCTACAGAGGTTCTGGTATGCTCTCTAAACCACTGTAATTTTCTTTTAGGGTTCAACACTAAATTTAAAATTAACAAGAGAAGCATTTATAATAGTAAGATAACTCACAGACAGATACTATATAAGCTGGAATTTCTTCAACTTCTTGCTGATACTCTTCTAGCTTAAGTATGCCAACTTGAATGATACCATAGATATAACTATCTTCATAATTTTCACTTTGGTATTTTTCAAGACTTTTAAGCAGCCCTTGAAATGCAGGAAGAGTTTCACAGATGGTGGGAGTTTTTTCAGCAGATAATAACTGCTGATAGGCATGTGGCAGCTAGATAAAATATTAGTAGATTTTTTAAACAAGAATTTGAAACTTAAATACCTCAAGTATTTTCTTTAATTTAGACAACTTATCCCAATCAGCTGCTGTAAGCTGAATGGCTGTGCCTTGTATTTGCAAATATTGATCAATAGCCTAAAGTTTGAATGATTTAGTATATTTATTTAAAAAAATTTAACTAACTTACATTTTGAAGTTTCAAAGCTCTCTCAATCATTAGAAAGGTTGATGACCATCTTGTATCAACATCACGAATTAATTGAAGCTTTGGCAATTCCAACATAGCTAAAATATTGGCAAAATTTTCCCACCTAAAAGCTGATGCACGAATCTATAATTTTTAAGCAAACATTCACTTATTTGCTTGAAAGCTTACATTGTGGATAATACCTGCAGTTTTTTGATAAGGTCTTCTTCAACATCATTGCTTATTTCTTCTATCATAGCTTTACAAGCTAGATTAACAATATGGGGAAAGCAACTATAAAGAAAAAGTTAGACCAATATTTCTAAAAATATTGCACATACCGCATGCGCTGTGTAGAAGCAGAAAAGGAAATCTCTGGGGGAAGCAACCTTTCTAGACTGGATGCAAAGGTGTCATTATTTGAGGCATTATCCATGGTGATCCATCCAATCTATTAAATTATATAGCTTGAGTTTTATTTATAATTTTTAAAAATGAACTTACCTTTTTAACTAAATTGAGGCAATTTATAATAAAGAGAAATACCTCTGCCAGGCGCTCTCCAGTGTGAGAACCAGGAATATGCATAAAGCCAATGAGATCTGTGTGAAGGGTAATTGTTTGCCCTTCCTGCTCTAGCCAGTGAGTAGTAACAGCCATGTAAGGCTTTTTATCAAAATCTGTCCATAAGTCCATGGTAAAAGATATTTTTCCCATAGACTTATTCTAGAAAAAATTAACAAATTGTAGGTGATAGGTTAGATAGGCTTACTAGCATATTGGCTGATAAGTTCTCAGCCTGTTCCTGTTGAAGCTCTAGAATACCCTTTCTTATTGTGGTGCGATGAGGGATATCTTTTTCTTGAAGACCCTCTCTAAGCAAAAGAAGGAGCTTTCTAAGCTCCTTAGATTCCACAATACTGATGGGCTATAAAACTATGATAAGTAAAATTTAAAGCAAAAAAAAAAAAAAAACCTGATCAGTAGCAACAATAAACTCTATAAGAGCCTTGATAAAGTGCTCTTGAGTAAACTGTTGCCTTTGCTGAGTCTGAGATCCAGGCTTGACACCTTGAAAGGCTGCAATAGCTTCTAATGCTTCCTTTGCCTTAATTGAAATCTTTAGCCTAGCACACTCTACAAGCCACTCTTCCATATGGTGGATGTACAGATGCTTTCTAAGAACACCTGTGGATGTTGATTTACCATATTTCTGAACCTTATTTGTCCCATCATTTTCATAAAGAGACCTGACATTTTTTTAGCAATTAAAAAGAAGAAATAAAATAAAATACTCACAAACAAAATTTACATATTTTTCTGTCCCCAGCAACCTCATAAAATGATAAGGTATCAGCAGCTACCTGGGCCCTTTTACTACCTGCAGGGCCAGATGCCCTACTTTCTGCCCTGAGCTGCCTATGACTGGGAGAAAGAGGCAGTGGCTCCATTGGAGCATTATGCACCCTAGGCCTTTCTTCCTCAGACCCAGGAGACACATTGAGGTTGAAGTTTTCATCATCCAGAGGAGCAGGTGGATGTGAAGGTGATGTCTAAATAAATTATAATTTTATAATTTTATAATAAATAAATAAAATGATAGACAGACCTGAGCTGAGAATAAACTACCACTGGGGCCACCTGGGCTTGTGAATGGATCATGAGGATCCATTTGATGGTCCTGGAGAGGCCTAGTTATGTTACTACCCTCACCCAAGGTAGTAACATGTGGGTGGAATGTAACATGCTGACCCCGACCTCTTGGTGTTGAGGGAGGTGCTGCAGCATTAGCTGAAAAGGATGATAATAATAATAAATTTTAGAAAATTAATAGAGGTAAAATAACGCACCGTCAATCTGAAATGTTGTCTGAAGTGCTCTGCCCAGAAGATGTTCCTGAGTCTCTTCCTGTGCAGCCTCAGCATTTCGGGATCTCTTGCTTGACCTCCTCCTCCTTGGAGATGGAGTTATAGGGTTAGTTTGCCTTTTTCTCCCAGCCATTAGATTGCTAAAAGGACCAGAGATGTTGTGCAGGATAAGATGTGAGAGTTGGGGCTGAAGTGAGGTTGCAGAGGGTGCAATGGCATGGCTGGCCATATGCCCTTGCCCACACTCCCCTTGACCCACACAGGTACTGTGATCATGCCCAGCCACCATTGCATGACTTACTCAAACTAGGTGATGAAGGTCCTTAGTGAGTTTGAAGACCTCACAGCAAGCGTGTCGGGTCAGGCAACATCCCTATCATCCCCCTGTATTAGCAGGTGTTGTAGCGATTGGGCAGTGTGGTCATCTTGTGCATAGTCACACAATAATGTACAGATCTCACTTGCCACCTCCACCAGTGCCAGCAACAGCAAGAGCAGCAGTGCCACTGCCTTCACCAGCACAACACCAGGGCCAGCAGCAGCACTGTCGCTGCTCCCACCAGCACCAAGGCCACAGCAGCAATGGCAGCAGCATCACTGGTGCTGCCTCCACCTGCACCAGCACCAGCACCAGTGCTGCAACTGCCCCACCAACACCAGGTCCAGCAGTAGCAGCAGCATCGCCGGCGCCGCCCTTTTGACCAGCAGCAGCATTGCCGGCACTGTCACCTCCACCAGCAGCAGCAGCAGCAGCAGCGTCGCCCCTGCCACCTCCACCAGTGCCGCTGCCTCCACCAGCACAACACCAGGGCCAGCAGCAGTGCTGTCGCCAGTCCCACCAGCACCAGGGCCACAGCAGCAACTCAGTAGCATCGCCGCCGCAGCCTCCACCAGCACCAATGACAGCAGTGGCAGCAGCGCTGCCACTGCCTCCACCAGCACCAGCACCAGCACCGTCACCGCCCTAGCAGCAGCATCGCTGGCGCTGCCCCATCAACCAGCACCAGCACCGGCAGCAGCATCACCGGTGCTGCCACCTCCACCACCACCACCAGCAGCAGCAGCGCCACTGCTGCCTCCACCTGCACCAGCACCAAGCACCAGTGCTGTCACCACCCCACCAGCACCAGGTCCAGCAGTAGCAGCAGCATCGCCAGCACTGCCCCCTCAACCAGCACCAGCACTGGCAGCAGCATTGCCAGTGCTGCCACCACCACCACCACCAGCTGCTGCCACCTCCACCAGCACCAGCAACAGCACCATCACCACCCCAGCAGCAGCATCGCCAGCACCGCCCCATCGACCAGCACCAG